>CAJNSZ010003705.1:0-10519 GCA_905329745.1 Rotaria sp. Silwood2
GTCATGCCTGAAATAATAGTATAGCCCTAATGAGTGTGTACATTCCAATGGAATGTCACAAGACATGTTGGTGAATTGAACTCTGCATTTCTTAAATACTTCTAATCATTTGATGCGTCATAGAAGGTTCCAGAAAATTCAATTGCTTTTCGGACACTCGATCAATTTCTGGAAACCGATATTGCTTTTTGGGAACCGAATCTCTTTTCCATAACCGGAACACAGCTTTCCCTAGAATTTGGCCATCGACATAATCGCCGAAATGAACATAATGGCCACAATAGACATAATTGACGGGTGTGGGTGTGCGAAAACGTATCGGGGGGAGGGGGGGAGGGGGGGATACATCTCAGTGTGGGTGCGATGGAAGGAATCACATGGCGTTTCGGTCGGGGTGGGTGCTCGGCAGGATGTGGTTGCAGATAACACTTTTGTTAATTGAATTGTTAGAATACTTACCCTGTTTTGTATTTCAGAATCTCTATTACTGCCTCGGAAACCCAGATGCCTTTCCGGGAAGTAGATAGGTGGGCAGAACGCCCATTATTACCATTACGACCATTATGCTCCTTCTAAATTCGTTACTCATATCTCTGCAGTAAAATCAGTTTCCTGGAAACTCGTAGAACGAATCGAATCTTTCTAATCAAGCAAACGAATTTACCATTCTATTGTTAATTAATTTTCGACTTAATTGATTCTTGCAAAGCAAAAGTCGAGATTAGCAGATTGAATTTGTCTTTTTTTCAAGAATTAAGTCGAGCTGTTTTCGATTAATAAACCCATACCCCATTATATATGTTTTATTATGGAAAGAAAAAAAAATTAGTATCGAGAAATTATGTGAAGAAGTTGTGATACATATCAGCTATGGCTCCTAGACCATTCGATACGAACACTAAAACCGAGTTATTTTTAAAGTATGCGTGGTTGAGTAAAAGTAAAAGAAGGAAGCATGTTCAAGGTTTCATCGAGGTGGGCTAACCCTAGCTTTAAATGCATGTGAACTTTTGTATGCGGTTATTTTTTGTGTCGGCCACGTACAAATTACCTTGACTGTCTAGTCTAACAGCAGAGGGCTTATTTAGTAAGAAGACAGTATTGCCGAGTGTTCCAGTTACTCCTGCGATGGTAATACCATTAGTTTGGCCAACCTTAAACAACTGTATCCGATGATTTCCTGTATCGGCCACGTACATGTTGCCCACGGAATCTAATGTTACACCGATGGGAGCACTAAGTGCTGTTGATGAAGTACCAGCCGTTCCATCACTATTACCGGCAAGAAGTGTCCATGTAGGTTGTGTTATAACCCAGTGAACGATATTGTTACCTCCAGTATTAGCGATCACAAGACTATTTGATGTTGAATCGAAATAGATACCATTTGGTGAGTTCAGCTGATTATTTGTATTCCCAGCTCCATTACCACCAACAGTCAAAATACCAGTCGCTGCGCCTGCTGAGTATCGCATTACCCGATTATTCCCAGAATCACTGATGTAAAGAATTTTTGTCTTAGCATCACGTGCAATGCCCAACGGCATAGTGAGTTGATTATTTGCACTTCCACTTGTTCCTAAAAACACGCATACATTTCAACGAAACACAACAGTATAAGATGAAACTTTTTGAATGATTTCTTTCACAAAACATGATTGCATTTAACGAGACGATAGTAGCATATCTAGCTTTTTTTAGCACCGGAGAAAATGCAAGCAGAGCTCGATCGTTGACTGAGCTGCTATGGATAAGAGTAGAAGCTTATTGGACAATTATTGCTTTCCTATGTTTAGGTTGTGTAAAGAGCTAAAATTCTAGTAATTCATCACAGTAAAACTATATTTGCTTGTATTCAAAATATCCTTTTTATCTAACGAGTATAGCGGACAATCAGATATTTTTGCTCTAGAATTGGCATATATATTTTCTGGTATCTGAGATCAATTTTCAAAAGTATTTATTTTTGTAAATGTTTCAATTTTTCACAAGCAAAGTGACAATGGAAGATTTTACAAAAGCATTTTCAGGCATAGCTGACTTTGAAAATTAGAATGATTAGTATTTGTCACTTAGTCCAATGCAAATTTATTTAAATAATACATGTTCTCAAGCTATTGCAGAACAATAAGTTCTTTTGTGTACGTAAAAATCTCCATTTTCAAAACAAAAAGTAAATCCCTAGTTTAGAACTATGACTATGTACTCCATATACAAGAATGCAGAGATAATTCCATTGAAGGCGATATCTGTTAGAAACAGTTTTGAAAAATTTGACCACTAAAATTTAGATTTGAATCTGAACGATTTTAGAAAAAAAGATTCTCATGGGTGTAGCTGAAAGAATTATTCCTTATATTTACTTGGCTGTCTCATGGGGCGAAACTTTTAATGATAATTTATTGAATTCAGTACCGAAGATTGATACTCTATGGAACATAGCTGTTTTCGTATTTTCTACGCCGTGACCGAACAATTCTGTCATTATTTAAATGATTCTCTATAGAAAGCACGATCTGTTTCAAATGTAATTGAATAATTTGAGCCAGAAAATTGACTATCCAATTAACGGCCATGGGAACTCGCGAATTATCGTGAAAAATTCCGAACATGGTTTCTATTGTATCTTTCCATGCCGAATATGACTACACTCCACGCTACAAGCTTGAACAACCATGAAAATGACTTGAGTGATAAGACATTTTCTCATAAACAATAAAAGTTTACAACAAAACTGAGTGACAATAGAGTTTAACAAATGTTTATATGCTAGTGAATCAGTGCGTATTATGTAATAATCGAAGAATTCTGAAGAACATGCTATCCAAACAGTTCTGTACCCGCAGCTAAAGTTTTTGAACTAACGGGTAACCCGTAATAAATAATAAAACTTTAGGTTCCATATTTTAATCCTTAAATACGTGTTATAAAGAAAACAGAATGTTCTACAAGCTGCAAAATAAAGCTTATTTTAATTGTATAATTTTTGTTTTGAAAAAAAGCAAAACTCTGCGCAGCCAGTTTTTGCCGTTTGAGAAAAAAATCATTTTTTTTTCTACACAAACGAGAACTCCTTTTTTTCTTATTTCATCTTTTCATCATCTAATATGTTTGCGTAAAAAAGATCAAAATATGCCAAAAGATGCGATGTGAAAAGCTCTACAATTTACAGAATAAAGCTTATATTAACTGTTTTCAATAAAAGCGAAATTCTATGTAACCGATTTTTGTAGCAGCAAAAATCGATCGCACAGAATTCCACTTCCGTTGAAAACAAAAAGTACACACTTAAAATAAGCTTTACTTCGTAGATTGTAAAACTTTTCACGCTGGATCTTTTGGTATATTTTGCTTTTTAATAACACGTATTTAGGGATTAAAATATGAAATGCAAAGTTCTTCAATTGAGAAGGGGCCATCCGTTACAAGTATTGTAGCGAAGAGTTCATAATGGTAAGAGTGAGAGAAAACTCTCAGGCTCCAGGTAAAATAGGTGTACCAATATTGACAGCGTCTCCAGCTGACCCACATTTCTTCTCTCCTCGTTATCTTGTCTATATTGTTCTTTTCTGTGTTCATCTGTCTTTATTTTTCTTCATTATGTCCATGTCTTTCACTGTTCCTCTCTCCTATATAAGCGTATGTTTTATGTGAAGTAGTTAATAAACATCATTACCTAGGGTAACAGTAACGTAAGCTATCCAGTTTGTCGTTACAATAGGGCTTGCGAAATATCTGATAAAACGTTTGTTGTAGAATAATGTACTCCTGCGAAGCTGCAATATCCAGATTGGTGATATACAGTGCAACTGAAAAGTCTCTTACCAACTTTTTGTTTTGAATCGTATATTAAAACTACATAATATTAATTTAATTTGTTTATATGGCTATATAGTAGAGGTCGAGTACGATTTACATATATCTGTTTAATACGAAAAACTCTTGAATATGAAATACAATAAAAGAACACAAACTTCAATGCTCAAAAAAGTGGCATAAAAAAATACAAATGATGTTGTTGAGTTCCACAAATAGGCAATTGAAAAACCACAAATTGTTTAGAAAATTTTCTTTCTATCACATTTTGTAAACCTTTTTTTCGTTGATCATTTAGACAAAAACTTTTCGAATTCTATTGAGAAATAGCGATATTATAGTCAAAATACTAAACGCTGTAAAACAGCTTACAATACGATTTCTTCTGATAAATAAGTATAAACAGTTTATTCTAATATATCCAAATGGCTATATTCTGCAGAAATGTGGCATAGTAAATTTTGTAGAGGAAGATTTGCTCTTCAAAACACTGTACTCGAGTTCTCAGATTCATTCCAATGATATGAATAAATCTCGACAGAACATTGTATACGATATTCCTATGAAAAACTTATGACATCTGTTTTTAGGAAAAATATTGTATGTAATATTCTGCTGAAATATATTCAGACTGTTCGAATGTATCTGAGACACCGACTACAGTGTTTTGTAGAATAAACATTTCTCTACAAAACCTACGATCTCACATTTCTTGAGAATGTAGCCATTTTGAGACATACAAATCAACTTTTTATGCTTATTTATCAGACAAGTAGCTCTCGCCTAACTATCCACTGACTCTTTTCCGAAAGAATGATAATGTGATCTTACAAATACTGAGTTAAGTGCTCATTATATTTCTTCGATGCAACGCAATCGCCTACTGGACACATCTAGACTAATTTCCTCACGCTACGTTAGCTGAGTCAATCTTATAGTCAGCACCTATAATAAGTTATTACTCGGGTGACTGAATAATCTGCTTACCTTGAAATGAAGACTCTAAATGTTCAATGAAAATCTCTCATGACATGAGATCTCCAAAAATCAAAGCATTTAGTTCTTTATGGATTTCATTCACAGAAAAATTAGCTGTAGAGAATAACCATAATTTTCTCTTGAAAATAGAAAGTTCCAACAGATTTTTTATTTTCTAGAAAAACACTCAGATATTGAAATCAAATTCAATCTTAAACAGAAGTCAATATGATTTTGCTCTGGGCTTTTGAAATAGATAATGATAACTGGAATTTATTTTTTATTGTTTATCAAATTTTCAAGTTAGCGAAAGATCGCTGACAAATTCAAATGGCCATTTCTAGATAATCTTACCTTATTATCTATGATGTATTTTTCAATTTACAGTCTAAGTTATATTCCTTTGGCTTTTTTGTAGCTTTATTTCCAAAAGAAACTGTGATAACTGACACTTTCAACCCTTACAACGTTTCCTGTTTGTCTTTTCCATCATAGATATTTATTACTTTCTGATTGACGCAACAAACACATAGATAATATCAATTCTATGGAGTTCTGTTGGAATACTCGCGATGCGAGAATGATATACAGCGTGATTTTTTCTAGAACAATTTCACTGAACGGAAACAAAAAGGACTGCTCCTCGTCGCTTGTCGACGATCCTTTGGGGTGCCACTCTCGACTCGTTACTTCTGTGTCTCATGTTTTCATTGTCTTGTAAATCGTTGATTTATCCTCAGGAAGAATTATTTCATACTCAAGATTGGAACCAAAAACTTATATCTGAGAGTTAAAATAATTCGTTCAGTTTCTTTTTCGAAGAACTTTACGGAGATATTATTTCTAAATACATAAGAAAAACTTTTGCGCTGACTTATTGTCGTCAACAACCTGTAGTTAAACCTCATTTCGCCTAAGACAGATTGTCATTATCTATGAGTTTGTCAAAATATTCTTGTTTTGCTATTTGATCATTATCTATTAGTTGAGCGTACGCTGATTGTATATTAGTTAGAAAGAAAAAAAGCATAAAAAATATTTCGCTATGATGATTCTCTCTTCCCGAAAAGATCAACGAAAGAAAGAAGCCTAATTGCCTGAAGAAATATGGATGGAAACAAGCGTCATAAAAAATATCTGATTAGTCAAATAAAGGCAGACAACAAATCTAATTGAACAAAGCATATTCGAGAATGAATGAGTTTGACTATAGTTCGTGCGTCTTAGATAGAACATAAAACCGTAACAATATATTCTAGTTTTGATTACTTCAACTCAATATGATTAACTGATTACTTTGTGGTACGTAGAGCAGAAGCGAAAGCACCAGTATTTCACTCAGCGAGAATTCATTTCTTCAGGATTGAGAATCGTAATTCAAGTTACACCAATAATAGATCCAGACTTTTCTTATCTGAATATCAACCAATGGCCTTTCTTCCCATAGCTGACTTATAATTGTTTCCGCGACATCAATTAAGTTTTCAGACTCATGAACATCAGACTTTAATTCCCTGGTTCGGGATATCCCCATCGAATCATTTTCCTGAGAATTCGCGCTCTGTTGTTTCCTGCTCTTTAATATGATTTCGAGACCAACGCAGTTTCGATTACATTTCCTCATCTCTGAAAACCCTCAAAAACTTGTTGTAAAAAACCGCCGTTTTCGTTAAAAGCGTTTTCCAGGACCAGAGAAATGGAACCTTAAAGTCGCCACAAACCACCTAGAAAATCTATTTCCTTACTCAAAAAAACTTTTAGAGGAATGTTACAGACAGTATAAGCGTTGGTCTAGCTGTGACGGCCACTACTAGTTCATCTTGGTGCACTACTGTGAGTGGTTTAAAGAAGAGTAGAATCATCATACTGTTACCCTTCATCGATTCACCCTATCCTTGTCACGAATCCTGGATTTTGAATTTAGAGAAACCAATTATAGATTAAGATTATTCAGTCTCAAAAAATCTTTCGTTAAACTTTATAGAAACTCATTATTTTACCGAAATACACTTTTTGTGTCAAGAAATCAGGGTAATAAATTTTGAATTATAAGTTATTCAGCAACGTAATGGTAACTTTTTTTCGGCTAGACCAAAACCCTAGTTCAGAAAAATCACTATATATTTCAATCGGATGAATTGACTAAGAATTCTTTACTATAAGAGTATAGAGACATTGATGCTCTATCGAACTCACAATTGTTCATTTTGCAGAGCTTGATCTTAATGGTATTTGAAAGAGACTTTATGATAATTCAAGACACTTGAAAGTACTTTATCGTACTTTAGGCACCGTGAAGCTTTTCAAAGTACAAAACTATCATGTTTCCTCTTGCGCTTCACTCATCGCAAAAGAACTGATCGCCCGCTCCAACTATCTTCAAACGAGCAGAACGATTGCCACCAGCTCAAGGAGTTCAGACGGAACTATCACAGATCTCATATGAAATCTGAGTGGCTAGGGCACAGAAAAGATAAATGTATATATGCATTTTCTCCCACTCCAGCCTTTCTTTCGGAAAACGGAAAAGCAAAGTTACATTAAGAGGCTCAAAAACCCGAGAAATGGAAAAGATCGTTTCTGATTGGCTGGAGAGACAAACAAACAAACATACATACATTTTCTCATATAACACCTTTTCTTTCAGAAAAGGAAAAAAATCGCATTTTAAGCTATTTTACAGTGTTTAGTATTTTTACTATAACGTCGTCATTTCTCAGTAGAATTCGAATTTTTTTTTGTCTAAATGATCAGCGGAAAAAAGGTTTACAAAATGTGATAGAAAGAAAATTTTCTAAACATTTTATGGCTTTTTAATTCACTATTAATGGAACTCAACAACATCATTTTGTATTCTTTTTTATGACATTTTCTTAGTCTTGAGGTTTGTTTGTTTTTATTGTATTTCATATTCAAGAGTTTTTCGTATTAAACAGATATATGCAAATCGTTCTATACGTCTACTATATAGGCATATAAACAAATTAAATTAATATTGTGTAGTTTTAATACATGATTCAAAACAAAAAACTGGTACGAGACTTTTGAGGTGCACTATACAATTTCTGAAAAGATGAGACCGCTATTGTCGGCGCTAGAATTAAGTGTGGGTTGATGTAAGGCCAAGGGAGAAACAACGGACTTTTGGACTTGAAGTTACTTGAGCTACTTTAATCTACTTCGATCTACTTCGAAGTACTTTATAAGCTACTTCAAGTAGTTTATTTTCACGTACTTTTCAACTTCGCATTTACTTGAAGTTCTCTCAAGTTACTTGTTCTAACTTTGTGCTACTTGAGTGATACTTTGAGCTACTTCAAGTAGTATTCTTTGACGTACTTTTGTACTTCAAGTCCGCTGTTTTCCTCTTGTGTAAGATGAATATCTTGAGAACGGCAATGGCTAGCGATCTACGATTTTCACCAATCGAAGAAGACTCAGTTAGAACATGTTTTAATATAATATTATGCAAGGTGAAATCATTACCTAACCAATCTTTTTTGGGAACCTTTCCGAAAAATATATATAATAATCCAATGTGATTTCGATGAAATTTTCATTCTGACATGTCTATTAGATAGAGGAATTTCATCTCTATAGTTCAAGATACAATGCGAATTATTATCTTCTCATAGTCTAACGTTGAGCAAATGAATTCGGTCATTTGCTTGCCAAAGTAGTATGATATTGCATTCATTTTTAACCATTTTTTTACACTTTATCAAAGTGACATGTTGTTCCGATAAAAATTTGACCAAAAAGTAAGAAAATTTGGCTAAAAATGAATGCAATATCCTATTACTTTGGCAAGCAAATGGCCGAATTCATTTGCTTTTTTTTTATTTTTTTTTATTTATTTTTTTTTTAATAAATGCTTTATTTTTATTCAATTTGTATGAGTACAGAAACTAGACCCCAAGTCCCGGTTTCCAATCGCTTTCGCGTTTTTACAAGTAATTAGAATAAATCAAGTTCGAGAAACAGTCGAGCCGATCAATAAACAGTTTGCATGAAGTAATCAATTAGTATTGTGGCGCGAAGATCATTGGCTTTGATCATCGATGACACAGAATAGTGCTCAGGCAGACTATCGAAACTCTAGAATCTGACTCAAGAGTCAGATGGCGATGCCACTCAGCCAGCCTAGGCAAATTCATTTGCTCAACGTTAGACAATGAGAAGAAAATAATTCGCATGGTTTCTTGAACTATAGAGCTGATATTCCTCTATCTAATAGACATGTCAGAATGAAAATTTCATCGAAACCACATTGGATTATTATATATATTTTTCGGAAAGGTTCCCAAAAAAGATTGGTTAGTTAATGATTTCACCTTGCATAATATTATATTAAAACATGTTCTAACTGAGTCTCCTTCGATTGATGAAAACCGTAGATAGGTAACCATTGCCGTTCTCAAGATATTCGTCTTACATAAACCCACACTTAATTCTGGCGCCGACAGTAGTAAAATGGTTGCCAAAGAGTTACAGCCCGATGAAATCGATTCAGCTTTTGTGTGCTCAAAGCTCTTTTGACAAACTATACTGTATTGGTTGGAACAGTGGAAAGTTTTGTAACTCCTACGAAAGATCAGAGTTGCAGTGTGGATGACATGAAGTTTAAGATCTCATGAAATATCACAAGTATTCAGAGTGCAGTTTGTGTTGTCAATCAGAATACACAAAGAAAGGTATTATGACAAAGGTTTGGCTAATAGGACCTTAAGAAACTTGAGTTCCAGTGTAGTGGATACTTTCTAGCAACACTGTAAAAACTTATTATCTCGAGAGAAAGACTTATTTTTGAATACAACTCTTAAAGCAGACTGCAAGAGTCATTTAGTCTAAATGTGAGAGCCAAACGTGGGATATCAAATATTGTATTCTATATTTCTGTAAATGCCGTTCACAATATGGAAAATCTAATAAACTGCTTATGAATCAACTCCATCTATCGATAGACACAAATAATGTAAGACTTATTCTCTTGCCATTAACGTCTACTCGTGGGTAATGTATTAACATGAAGTTAAGAAGGCAGTTCTACTACTTTGATTGTTACATGAAATCCGAGAAGCGAGGCTTGTAACATAATGATTCTATTATTCTATCTCGAATTCAGCATCGGTTCTTAGTTCTTCTTTTCAATTTACCTGAACTTATTCTCGATTATCGACTTTAGTTAGTTCGGTATCAAAAGCCTTTGAAGAAAATCACAATTTGTATTTTTTAGCAGGAAAACAGAATGAGACAAATCTTTCTAGATTAAAGAATAGTAGATCATTATTTGATCGGAAAGATATAGAATATCATGGCTTATTTTTAATAAATGTCGAAGGGATTGAAACATTTTTTAAATTAGATTAGATGCACATTATATATGTCTAAAATATTTTAAAGAAACTGGCTACGAATCGAAATTGCTCTCCAGTTTCTGCTTTTCCCCCTACTTTGCATGATAAATTGACGATTTTGAAGTTATGGACAATTAATTGCGAAAAACACTGCTATCGTTTAGGTTGAAGTTATCGTCGTCATTATTTGAACCTCAAGCTGTCTTACCTGTGCCGGCAGTCATCGTGCCCGTAGCTGATGCGGATGGCCAGGACATGACTCGATCATTACTGCTATCTGCCACAATGACAGTACCAGTTTCGTCAACAACAACACCAGCAGGTAATCTAAGCTGATCTGGATTCGAGATAGAATAATAGAATCATTA
>CAJNSZ010003706.1:0-10517 GCA_905329745.1 Rotaria sp. Silwood2
AACATTCAGTTTCTGTAGAATATAGGCGGTTTTCACAGAGTTTCTTTGAATATACACGATTCTGTGAGGATGACACGCATTTAGAGTGAATGAACGAATTAAAATCAGAAAAACAATAATGTCTGATTATTTTTCACACTCATCGATTGCCATGACGACGATTTTTTGAGTTTCAAAATATCACGCGTATAATAATGGACCAGATTGCGTTGCAATTTCGATTTTAAGCATTGAGAATCTTTGTGTTTATGAATGTCGATAACAGCCAGACCATGGGAAATTATTTCTGTGTTTCACTAGTCTAACGAAAACTCCACAGCCACAATTAACACGAGCAGAAACCAAGAGGGAAACAACTGACTTTTATGACTTGAAGTCATTTAGATCACGTAGATCATTTAGATCATTTAGATCATTTAAGTCATAAAGTCAGTTGTTTCCTCCTTGTATCAGCGTCACTTTTATTCGTTTGCTTGTTAATGTAATACACAATGTATCAAAGTACGTCCATTGATTTTCTCAAACAAGTAATATAATCTATTTTAAGAATAGTCTGCTTATGAAAAGCTATTCGAATTGAGATTCATTGCAAATTTTTTTTGCCCAGCGACCTACTTGGCAATAGTGTGACTAGAACAAATGAAAGCGTGGTTTTTTTGTTGTTGCTGTGATCAAATGTTAGCAAAGGATAATTTTAGTTTCAACGACGAGTTCTCTCAATTAGATTGCTATACTTTTGATTACTCTGACTAGAAATAATAATAATAGAAATGGTTCTCTTCATTTAAAAACGCTCATAAAATAACAATAAGGAATGAAACTAATACTGCTAATAGCCAACTGAATAGATTTTTTCTGTTGTAAATAAAATGAAATACGACTAATAATGTGAAGGAGTATTGTAATACAGATACTCATTTTTAGGAGACAAAAAAGGTAAATTTGATATGAATATAAGGATTTTTAATCAGGAATAGGCAGTGCATGAGGTAGTGAAGAAAAGAAAATTCAGTTATAAATAGTTTGTGAGTTGTATTTACTCATATAAAATACATAAGACAGATTCTTCAGAAAATCGTTTACAAATGAATATTTTAGAACTCAACACAAGAAAATTAGTAATTTTTTTGGTAATCAATATCACCAACTTCTAAAAAGAAAATAAGGCTATCGTGTATCTCTATTTTCAAATCAAAATGTACACTATAAATAAGACAAATTTTTACTATCTATTTTGTAAAGTTGCAAAAAGTTTTCGTTAGTACTATGTTCATGAATTTTCATAAAGAAACTTTATTGATTAAATGAAATAAAGTTTAACTAAGCTTTGTATTTTTATCTCAAAGGATACTGAATATCTTTTGAGTTCAAAAAGTAGTCACACTTATTTTATAAAATAAAGTTTTATTATAAAAGCTCATACACATTGAAATAAGGCAGAAATTTTGAAAATCTACAAAGGAAATGATACTGTCAGGTTTTGTGAATTCCACATTTTGATCTCTGAACGCGGGCTTCACTGAAAATTTTTCTATAGATTCATAATGACACTCTTGAAAAACTTCAGCAAAATGATCTAATTTACAAGTGAAACAAATTGATCGATCTTCGATTTTCAGTAATAATTTGTATTAGTAAAGCAGAATAAGCTCGCTAGATTTATTTGTTAAACATTAGTTGTAAAAATTAAAAAAAAAAATCTTGCCATACATAAAAAAAGATACAAATAATATTAAACAAAAATGTAAATCAAGAAACAATTGAAATTCATTCATTGAAAGAATTTTACAGCCAATAATAGGCTAGTCATTGCTGCTAAAAGTTTGATCATCAACTTGGTTACTGTTGCTCCATTACATAAGTCGCCTTTGCAACAATATTTCACCTTATCGATAGGTGTACAATCACTACCACCACTATCTCGACTTTCAATTCCCAGTGCAATCGTTTTCTGCAAAGAATAGTATCAAATTTAAGCTTTTGAGAAAGAAAAGTTTTTAAAATTGATATATACATACTTGACAGTAATCATTGTCTCCAACGTTGATTTTACTAACACCTTCTTCATTTCCGTTGAACGGTCTGGGACATGCAGTACATTTATAGCATTGTCTAGCAATGCTTCCAATGACAACTACGTTAAGAAAAATATATTAATCATATTCAAAATGCACAATTTAAAAAAGAATACGAACCTGATAGTAACAGGAAAGTAATGACAAGTTTGCTAGTCATATCGAGTATCAGTATATAAACGTATACAAAAGTAGAATGTTGAAAAACAGAATGAAGTGCCAGCTTATATATGATCGATGTTATCTATTTGCTTATAAGAGAGAGAGAGAAAGTCATCGTTAAAATGTATGCAAGTAGTTAATAGATTTTTTTTGTACTCTACGAACTTTAACAATATTTCTGATATAGACAACTAATATGACAATACTTTAAGGTCACTGACGTTCTTTTTCTATATATAATGATAATAGGTCGCAAAACAGGATGAGTACAAAAGGAAGTCATTTAGTAGATTACATAAAAGGTGAAAAAGATGTACGTGACTCTATGTACACGATTCTAAATGATTAATGAAAATTTCGTTTAATCAAACATTTCTATTTTGTTATCGATTATAACTGTACATTTGTTTTTATTCAATATGTGGCGCGATAGTTTTAATATTTCCTAAATCTTAGATATTGCCCAGAAAAAAGGTCTTACATCTGTTTTTAAAAATTATTTTATTACTAAGATTGAACTCTTAAAGAAATTGATAGTAAATCACTATGCAGTTACAGTACACTTGTTGACATCAAAGTTGTTCATACTTGAAATAATAGTTTTATTGAAAACTTATTTTATAACTTTCTATCTATTAGTTAAATTTGAAAAACATTGAAACATAATACGCATATACACAATAAGATTTGCATAAAGAAACACAAAGAGAATATTGATCACATACAAGCAGAGATGAAGAAGAACAGAAAAAAAGACAGTTTAAGGTAATCAAGGACGAGTAAAAGAGTAAAATAGATACACGTGCCAAAGACAAGGATACAGAATGTTATTTGGTATGATTATGAATAGGATCTTCTTTTAGTTCATATTCTTTGTTATTCAAAGCAAACTTTTATAGATCAACTTGATACTAAACTCAGCGAAGTTTAGATAAATTATAAAATATGTAAAAATTGTTCTAGTCGATTTTTTCGATAACATTTATTAGATGGGCATAGCTTACATAGTGATCTATTCTAAAAAAATAGAAATAAAATATGTCACCAAAAGCTATCACGACACAGATAATAAACCTTTTTTTGCCGCCTTAATTTTTCAACTTTCCTCATCACGATTCTTAAATAAACAAAGTTTCAACAGTCTACATTTTTCACACACTAACCCAGGGCGAGGAATCCTGGACTCGGATCCTGTAGGATATTCCATGGAATCCGATTAATTCCGACGGGGAATCCGATAATTTCCGATAGGAATCCTGTTGGAAATTGTTGGAATCTTTGGTATCGGATTCCGATAAGAAGTTGTTGGGTGTCGGATCCGCCGATTTCGGACAGTCGGATCCTTGAATCGGAAAACTTTGGAAACCACAGAATCCGACAGATTCCTATTAAAGTTTAGTAATCAAATCGAATATTATTTGCAACACACATATTTCAGTGATCTGTTTTTCTTATTCAAGTTCCATCACCTTTATTAATGTTGTTCATCCGTTTATTTTCAAATAGTTTTCATACGCAATGACAATAAAAGTTATTGTACAACAAAAAAAAAACAAGTACTTGAAAGACAAGTTTTTCACATTAACAATTTGTTTCAAAAAAAAACGAAAGATAAAATACGAAATTCTTAATCTGAATGCTTTACTAAATATGTGTAGTTTTATTTGAGAAGTATGATCAGGACATAGATGTGGAAGATTGTGTTGATGTACTTCTACGATCACGCTTACGTTCATCGGCCAGGAAATCAACTAATTTCGGTCGAACTAATTTGGCATAAAATTCGTTGTAATAACTTGCACCAATTTCATATTTGCCACGCACAGCATCTAAATAAAATTCAGATTCGATAGAATAAAAATTTTGATAAAAATCTATGAATAGCTATATATATGCAGCTACCAGTGAAATGCTTAATCAATTGTGGTTTTTAGGACAGAAATTTTCTACTCATACTCAAGAATAATAATTTTTCTTTCATTAAGAATTATTAAAAATGAGCAACCATTACTTTTCTTAAGCAAAATCAGGAAGGCTTTTATTATTATAAATATTGATAATCTGAACTCCAGAAATAAATTCACGTAGAATAATTTTGCGGCGAATAAATAAATAAAATCTGCTACGATGTTATCCGAATCTTATTCTAGTATTTCTAAAGAGTTTAAAATTACATATCATGGAGTAGCTCAAACTTGACACTATCTAAAGGTTTTCGAACATATTGATGACCACCTGGAGGCAAAATTGAAGATAATAATTCTTCATGTGAGAATATAGCACCAAGTGCTTGTCGAGCATAATCACCAATATTTCTTCCTCGAATACGTGATAAATTAATGTTTCCGTGCATCTAGACAATAAAAAGAGCTATAAAATTGAAGGCAAGATAGAAACAAACCACATCGCCGAATTTCTCATGTTGACCCGATTCACGAAAAGAAGAGAGATCAATCTAAAAAAGAACGAATGAAAATTTCAAGTAAAAAGAAGAGTCAGAAAAACTTACGCTATCAAAAGTATGTTTATGATCTATTTTTTTTGATAATTGAAGGAATTGTTTATCGTTTTCTTGTGGAATTGAATTGAATTGAATATCCATATGTTTTATGAGAGAATGAGCTACAAGAAAAATTGATTATGCATTAGCTTTACCATAAAAAGTCAATATTCAAACTTGATGAAGGTGTTAGAAATGCATTATCGTTTTCTTCATCACTGGAACGATCATCGTCTAAAATTGGAAGAAAAAATAATATCGCAAGAATAAAAGCTTTTACGAACACCAAACTCGTAGAATAAATGAAGATTCTAGAAGAATGCTTTTTAAACTATCTTTTTAGAAATTCTCTCTGAAAGTAACCTTAGAAGAAATTTACTAGATAAAAATTTTCAAGTTCTAAATAATAATTTAAGAGTGTCAACGTACTTTTAACATATGTTTGAAAATCATTAATTTTATTTTTTTTTCTAGAATGTAATGCAGAAGAACGATGATGGACTTTTACAGCTGAATCAAGATGAGAGCGTTTTTATTGTGGTGTACGTGGTTGTGTTAAGATATTTGAAGCTAGAAATATAATAATTAATGATCAGCGATAGACAGTTTATCAATAATTAATGAAAAGATTCTCCGTTGATAAGTAACGGTAAGATATAATTATCAAATCTCTTTACACGAGGATGAACAGAATATTTTCATGAAAAACGATTGGCTTAACTTAATAATATTTTCTTAATACAATTCTCCTTACATGAAGTCAACTAAATAAGCGATATAACTTCATATTGCTTACAACCAGTAAAAGAAAATCAGACTATGTTAAAAAAAACACCAGCATTCGAAAACTGATTTTCTTCTACAACTTCAGAAGACTTTGCTTACTTGATAAACTTTTAAGATCGATTGGTTCATCATCATCATCATCATTAGCATTTTCTTCGTCTTGTGAATTATTTGGTTCATCAAAATCTAAAATAAAATCCAGCATTAACTTTTCTAAAAACCTTGGGATAACTTACTATTTGAGTTTACAGTTCGTTCTTTTTTTTTCGCATACATTTCGACATTCTTCACGAGTACCTGAGCAACAAATAATAAAATATCTAATACGATTAACTTTAACAAGCAATTTATTTTTAACATGAAGAATGGATAAAAAAATAAACTATTCTTAGATAGAAAAACTTTGCCTAACCTCGATATACAATTGTTGCCTCCATTCGACGACCATATACCATAATTTCAGCTGTATCATCATAAACACGCTTCATACTCGAACGATTAACAATTATACATTCACCAGTCTCGATAATTTTGCATAAATAACAGTCAGGTTCATTTGTAGTTGTTGTTGGTGTATAAATCTTCTTTTGAGTTCGAACTCGATTATTCATCTGATAAAAAAAGAAAATAAATTTTCGAATTATTAACAACTAAAATCTAAATCAGAATATTAACGAATTCCCAATTAAAAAAACTAAATGTTGTTTTTAACAGTAGTCGAACTTAAATCGGTGCCGAAATTTGATCCATACGCATTTTTATAAAAGATGCATTGAATTACAAATCTAGAAGAGAAGATTAAAATTGAAGTAAAATCATGAAGATTATAAAGTCTTCTATGAAAATAATTCGACTCTTTTGAACGGACTTGAGGGTGTGGGTGTCGGTGTGGGTGTGGGTGTAAAGGAAGAGAAAACCCACACACACACACCCACACCCACACCCCATATACACACCCCACGCCCACACCCACACCCACACCCCACACCCACACCCACACCCACATCCCACACCCACACCCCACACCCACATCCACACCCACATCCACACCCACATCCACACCCACATCCACACCCACATCCACACCCACATCCACACACCCGCATTACTATACCATATACATTCACAACCAAAAATATTCATGTCAATCAAAAATTGAAATTCGTCTCATCTTATCATCACAAGCATGTTCTCTTTCCTCCTCCTCAACAACAGCCTTCGTTTTTGTTTTTTCTCGTGCAATCTTCGCATAGATATACAATATTGATCCGCCGATGAAACAGTTTTTCACTATTAATGTCAAATAGGGCTCATCATATTATAAAGTGTGCGTTATTTTTTTTCTTGCTGAACAATAGCTTCCTCTTATGTTGTTTTCTCCTGTATTCGTTCCACAGATATACGATATTGATGCATTCATCTAATAATTTATCACTCTTAATATCAATTACCGATCATTTTATTACCATCAGTACTGTGTTTATTTTTCTTCCTGAACAATTGCCTGATTTTAAGTTATTTTCTTTTGTATTCTTTCCATACATATATGATATTCATGCATTCAAAGAATAATTTATCACTGTTAATGTCAAGCACGGGTCATCTTATTATGGCGAGTACATTCCTTATTTTTCTTCTTCAACAATTGCCTGATTTTAAGTTATTTTTCTTACTATTCTTTCATTGATATATGATATTCATGCATTCAAACAATAATTTGTCACTATTAATGTCAAATACGGGTCATATTATTATAATGGGTACATTTTTTCTTTTTCTTCCTGAACAATTGCCTCATTTTAAGTTATTTTCTTTTCTATTCTTCCGATAGATATACGATACTGATGCATCCAAAGAATATTTTATCACTATTAATATCAAGTACGGGTCATCTTATTATGACGAGTACAGTCTTTATTTTTCTTACTGGACAATAGCCTGATTCTACGTTATTTTCTTCTGTATTCGTTCCATACATATATGATACTGATGCATTCAACGAATAATTTATCACAATTAATGTAAAATACGGGTCATCTTATTATAACGGGTACATTTTTATTTTTCTTGCTGAACAATGGTCTGATTTCATGCTATTTTCTTTTGTATTCTTTCGTTAGATATATGAGAGTGATGCATTCAGAGAATAATTTACCACTATAAATGTGAAGTACTGGTCATCCCATAATACGGAGCGCCTCGTTCATTTTCCTACCTGAACAATTGCCTGATTTTAAGTTATTATGCTTTGTATTCTTCCATTGATATATGATATTCATGCATTCGAACAATAATTTATCACTATTAATGTCAAGTACGGGTCATCATCATAACGAGTACATTGTTTATTTTTCTTACTGAACAATAGCCTGATTCTGTGTTATTTTCTTCTGTATTGCTTTAATGCATATATATGATCTTGATGCATTCAAAGAAGAATTTGTCACTATTAATGTCAAATACAGGTCATATTATTATAATGGGTACTTATTTTATTTTTCTTACTGAACAGTAGCCTGATTTTATGTTATTTTCTTTTGTATTCTTTCCTGAGATATATGAGATTGATGCATTCAAGGAATGATTTATCAGTGCTAATGTAAAATACTGGTGAAGTTATTATGACGGATGGATTGTTTATTTTTCTTCTTGAACAATAGCCTCATTTTATGTTATTGTCTTCCGTATTCCTCCCATAGATGTATGATATTGATGCATTGAAACAATAATTTATCGCTGTTAATGTTAAATACTGGTCATGTTATAATACGGACTGAGATTTTTATTTTTCTTCCCGAACGATTGGTTGATTTTAAGTTGTTTTCTTTTGTATTCTTTCGTTAGATATATGAGAGTGATGCATTCAGAGAATAATCCACCACTATTAGTGTCAAGTACTGGTCATCTTATTATGAGGAGTATACTGTTTATTTTTCTTCCTGAACAATTGCCTGATTTCAAGTTATTTCCTTTTATCTTCTTGCGATACATATTTGTTATTGATGCAGTCAAAAAATAATTTATTACTCTTAATACCAAACACGTGTGATCTTATTATAATCAATACGTTGTAATTTTTGCTTCCCGTACAATTCACTCATTTTAAGTTATTTTGTTTTGTATTCTTTTCATAGATATGTGATATTGATGCATTCGAAGAATAATTTATCACTATTAATGTGAAGTCGGTTCATCTTATTATAACGAGTATATTTTTCATTTTTCTTACTGAACGATTCCCTGATTTCAATTTACTTTGTTTTATATTGTTCCGACAGATATACGATATTGATGCATTCAAAGAATAGTTTATCACCAGTAAGGACAAATAGGGGATCTTATTATAGGAAATACGTTGTTTTTTTTCTTGCTGAACGATAGCCTGATTTTATATTGTTTTCTCGTGTAGCGTTCTCCTAGATACAATATTGATCCATCGATAGAATCGTTTTTCGGATTGAATGTGAAATACGCATTATGTTGTTATGAGAAGTGCTTTGTGCTTTTTTCCTACTGAATATTAGTCTTATTGTTTTATTATTTTGTCGTGAATTCTTCATATCGAGATACAATATGGATACATGGAGGTAAATGGTTATCAAAATTGATTGAAAATTCGGGTCATGATATTGTCACAGGTACATTTTTCTTCTTGCTGAACGTTAAGATTATTTTATGTGGTTCTTTGTCGATTTCTTGTATAAATTTAAAATATTGATGGGGCGACAGAATAATTCATCAAAGTGAATGTGTGGTACGGGTCATGTTGTAGTTGCAAGGATTTTCTTTCTAAGTAACATTTGGCTGATTTTGTATTGTTTTGTCTTCCATTCATTAGTTAGATATACAATATTGACTCATCAAGAAATTTATCCATCGGAATCAATATGAAAGAGGGCTGAGCTGCTTGTCCCTAGTACGTTCTGTCCGTTTTTTTGTGACCATTACCGTTATTTTTGTATTTCTTTCATGGATTCGTGTTTTAGGAATACAAGATTGATGCATCTGCAATCGTATTCATCGCAATTGCAGGAAAATACGTATGAATTTATTCTGCATAAGAACTTTGTCTTGTTTGAAGCTTTGTTTCAACTGATTCAGTATATTGACGCATGCTTTTTTTATATTTTTCTGTATTGTTGAAAATTTATAATCAATAAAGTGTCGGTTTTGATTCATGAAAGTTTTTGTAAAATGATCTCCGAAAATGAATGTTGTATGATTTTTCTTGAATGAATCTTATTTTTATGAGTTTTCGTTTGGTAATGTGCATTTGTGTATTTTGTACGTTCTTGGTGTTTTATTTTGAGCCTGTCGTAATTGGATGGATAGACGTTGTAACTGGTTGAAGAGATGGAATGGCTTTCTTTGTCGGATGCACTTTCACCGTTATGCGGCCGCGTTTGAGATGATTTTTTATCTTCTTTCACTTCGGTAGATGCTTTTTTATTATTCCAGATGCTACTTTCAGTTAAGAGTAGGAGTGTTACTTTATTTTTATGTTTCGTTATAATAAAGAATAAAGTCAAGAGAATCGTTATCTTTTTTTTATAAAGAATAAAGATAATCTTTATTTTAAAAAATAAAGATAATCTTTATTTTAAAAAATAAAGATAAAGTAAATCTTTATATTTATAAAATAAAGATAAAGATAATCTTTATTTGTAAAAATAAAGTTAAAATAAAGAATAAAGAATGACTTTTGTAAATTACAACAAAATAAATAAATCGTTGTTATTAACAACAGACGATGTCAATTAAAAAATATTTTGTACTGTAGGAATATTTTTTGTCCAAAATAAGTCCTAATACAAAGCCAGTAAAGTGCCAGAAAAAAGGTTATAATCGTATTCATAGTTTTAGAATGGGTGAATGATTAATGGAATTATTATTTGCTATCGATATGATTCTTCTGAGACTGACTTTTATACTAATATCCGTTTGTGATGTTCTTTAAGACTTTTAAAATACGTATCATATATTGTTGCTTACCT
>CAJNSZ010003707.1:0-10516 GCA_905329745.1 Rotaria sp. Silwood2
TTGCTCGGCTTGGCATTTGTCGTTTCTTTATTTTGTCTGAACATGATTTACAAATCCATTTTAGTTCTCTTGACGATGAATACATAAAGTAAGATTGAATATGTTTTTTTATTTCATCTGACATGGTTTGTTTTATATATTTTTCTTCAACGAATGGTATCACTTGGTTACGAAAAAGTGCTAACCGGCATGATATACAAACATAATCAGGTCCTTCTTTAGTTATTTGTCGAAATCTATTCAAATTATTCATGTATAAATTTCTGTGCTTAAATATACATTTATGGTTTTGAATAGCATTATATTTTTTTAGAATACGTTTACATTGATTATAAAGTCGTCTGGAATTTTGTCTCATCAGTGTATTATTTTTACGATACCAATTCATTGCACGTTCAATTGTTTTCATTCGTATCATTGGATCAGATTTATACTTTTTCGAAACTCTTTTTTTTGAATGTGCTTTATATTGATTACGAAAATTTAAATTATTATGATATTTATTTAAAACATGAATCTTGGACTTTGTTTTCAGTTGATTACGAAAATCTGAATTATCATGATATTTATTTAAAATATGAATCTTGGACTTTGTTTTGATTTTATTACGAAATGTTGTATTACTATGATATTTACGAAAACTATTATTCCTTGATTGAATTTTAGTTTTTTCACAAAAAATTTTATCATTATGATATTTTTGGAAACTATCTTTTTTTGAATGTGATTTAATTTTTTCACGAACATTTGAATCAGCATGATATTTCATTCTAACATGTAAATTGCTTCGAGCTTTTTCGTTGTTACGAAAATCAGTATTATTTTGATATTTATTGTGATAACATTTTCTTAAACGTTCGTTTTCATTTACACGAAATGAAACATTATGAGAAGTTTTTTTCTTCAACCAATTGCTTTGTCTACTAAGTTTTAAGATAGATGTTTCATTATGTACATTATTTCTTGATTTCTTTTTCTCGTTTCTATTTTGTAACTGCCTATTTCGTTCATTATCACGACGACATACTCGTGATACAGTTTTGTTAACAATATCCTTCACAATTTTTTGATCATCGCTGTCAGCGTTCATTTGTATTGAATTACAACATGTTATAGGTATATGTGTGCTATTTCTATAATTGACATAGTTTGAATGAATTAAATCATCTTTTGATATATTCAACGTCTTTCGCACACATGGAACATCTTTATTAGTGTGTCTAAAGCTTAAAAACTTTTTGAAAGCTTTTACGGTTAGAATTAATATTCTCCATGACCGACTAATATGTGAAGAAACTTGAAACCGTCGTCTGTATGCTTCCTTTCGCGTTTTAATTTTTGACGAAACTGATTTTTTACGTACCATTTCTGGTTCAATCACACGTGACAATATATTGCAATTAAAAAATGGTTACACTTTCTCGTTAAGATTAAGCACGTATATTAGCTAAATACGGCTTATTCTCCTTAGTGAGAAATATATATTATCTCTTAACTTGGTGAGATAATGATAAAAAAAGTTTCCTTCAAACTAAATCTTCTGTATTACTTAGTGAAGATATAGTTCATACTAGGTAAGAAACTTCAAAAAGTCGAAAACTTAGTGACTTTCTTTTANGCTTTACAATATTCTTTCCATCTAAGAATTGTTTGACGATCTTCGTCATATGAGCCTTGACCATCTGGAAATAAATGAGGAAAGGCTAATGCTTCAATTGTTTTATCTGTTAATAATGAACTTAATTTATTTTTCTCTGCTGGTGCTACTACGCATGGTTCTTTATCATATACTAAAAAATTGTTAAAATCACATGGTTGAGTACATGAATCTGTATCAATATTATATTTAGTACGAATTTCTTGTTCATTCTCATTTATTTCTTCATCACTGTCAGTAGTATTATCAATATCACCCAAAGCTAATCTTTTTAGATTATTTTCATTAGATACTTCTGTTTGTTTAATGACAGTTTCTTCTGATATGGTTTCAACATTAATTGGTTCAACTATCAACTCAATGTTATTGTCATAGTTTTTTTCTTGATCAGATGTAAGATAATTTTCATGAATATCATTTATGTTTATACTTTTATATCCTGGATGCATCTAAGTTAAAACAAATAGTGCATCTCTTACGTCATTTGGATTTTATTAATTGTTGTTCCCATACAGCTTTGTATTTTAGTCATCGTTTCAGTTGTAATCGGACCATCATGGATTTATCAACTGGACGAGGTAATGTAGTTACAGTGTCTTCTACATCTGATGGCACACAATGAAGTGGCCCTTTAGTACCTTTTTTGTGACAATCTACTCGATAATTTTCCTGATGTTAAGTTTACAATTTTCATAAAAGGTAATCGTAAAGCAATCAAATGTTTTTCAAGATTATTTAATTTCTTTAATTCAGACGGAACGTCACACACTTTCAACTTATTCACGACTGCTCGGCTTGGCATTTGTCGTTTCTTTATTTTGTCTGAACTTGACTTACAAATCCATTTTTGTTCTCTGGACGATGAATACATAAAGTAAGATTGAATATGTTCTTTTATTTCATAAGACATGTTTTCTTTTATATACTTGTCTTCAACAAACGGTATAACCTGATTACAAAATAGTGCTAATCCACATGATTAACACGCATAATCAGGTCCTTCTCGAATAATTTTCTGAAACTTTTTAAAATTCTCTCTATATATATTGGTGTGTTTAAATGTACATTTATGAGTTTGAAAAGTAGCATATTTTTTTAAAATACGTCTACGTTGATTATAAAGTTGTCTTGACTTTCGTGTCATCAATGTATTATTACTACGATATGAATTCAATGCACGCTGAATCATTTTCAATCGTATCGCATCATTAGTATGATATTTTTTCAAAACTTGAAGTTTCGTACGTACTTTATATTGATTTCAAAAAATCTGATTCATTATTCTATTTATTTAAAATATCATTCTTAGATTGTGTTTTAAATTTATTGCGAAAGTCTATACTATTGTGATATCTGTATAAGAAATTATTTTTTGATTTTTCTTTTATTTTCTCACGAAAAATTATATCATAATGATATTTTTGAATAGAATACATCTTTGTATGTGATTTGATATTGTCACGAGCACTTAAATTTGTATGATATTTTCTTGACATATATGAATTTGTCCGAGCTTTTTCTTTATTACGAAATGTAATTTTATTCTTATATTTATTTCGATAAAATGTTCTTGAACGTTTATATTGTTGTTCTCGTAATGAAACATTCTGAGAAGACTTTTTCTTCCACCACTTGCTTTGCCTACTAAATTTTGACGAAGATCTTTCATTATTAATATTATTTCCTGGATTTTTCTTTTTCTTTCTATTTCGTAATTGTAGTTTTTGTTCGTTATCTGCACGACAAACTCTTGATACAATTTTTTTAACCATATCCTTGACAATTTTTTCATCATCACCGTGTGCGTTTATTTGTATTGAATTACAGGACGTAACAGGTATATGTGTGTTATGTCTATAATTGACGCATTTTGAATAAATTAAATCATCTTTTGATACATTCAAAGTTTTTCGTACACATGGAGCATCTGTATTAGTGTGTTTAAGACTTAAAAACTTTTTGAAAGCTTTTACAGTTAGAATTAATATTCTCCATGAACGAATAATATGTGAAGAGATTTGATATCGTCATTTGTACGCTTCTTTTCGCGTTTTAATTTTCGACGAAACTGATTTTTTACACACCATTTCTGGTTCAATCACACGTGACAAAATATTGTATATTCAAAGTGGTTACACTTTCTCGTTGAGAAAAGGCACGTATATAAGCTAAATATGCCTTTTCTCCTTAGTGAGAAGTAGATATTATCTCTTAACTTCATGAGATAATGAAAAGACAAGTTTATTTCAAGCTAAATCTTCTGTAAAAATTAGTGAAGATATAGTTGATACTAACGAGGGAACCGTTCGAAGTGATTCAAAGCTTTTAAGCCGATATTTTGCCGATAAGTAGAGTCCAATGAGATTAGAAAAAGCCCAAAAGNCTCTTACATCATTTGAATTTATTAATTGTTCTTCCCATACAGCTTTGTATTTTAGTCGACGTTTCAATTGCAAACGAACCATCATCGATTTATCAACTGGGCGAGGTAAGATAGTTACTGTATCTTGCACATCTGATGGTACACAATGAAGTGGTCCTTTAGTACCTTTTTGTGCAAATCTACTTGATAATTTACCGGATGTTAAATTTACAATTTTCATAAATGGTAATCGTAAAGCAATCAAATGTTTTTCGAGATTATTTAATTCTTTTAATTCAGTCGGAACGTCACATACTTTCAACTTATTCACGACTGATCGGCTTGGTATTTGTCGTGTCTTTATTTTGTCTGAACATGATTTACAAATCCACTTTTGTTCTGTGGAGGAAGAGTACTTAAGGTAAGATTGAATATGTTTTTTTATTTCATATGACATATTTTCTTTTATATACTTTTCTACAACAAATGGTATAACCTGATTACGAAATAGTGCTAATCCACATGATAAACACACATAATCAGGTCCTTCTCGAATAATTTTCTGAAACTTTTTAAAATTCTCTCTATATATATTGGTATGTTTAAATGTACATTTATGACTTTGAAAAGTAGCATATTTTTTTAAAATACGTCTACGTTGATTATAAAGCTGTCTTGATTTTCGTGCCATCAATGCATTATTACTACGATATGAATTCAATGCACGCTGAATCATTTTCAATCTTATCGAATTATCAGTATAATATTTTTTCAAAACCTGAGTTTTTGCACGTGCTTTATATTGATTTCGAAAATTTGAATTATTATGATATTTATTTAAAAGATGAATTTTTGACTTTGTTTTAACTTTATTGCGAAAGTCTATACTATTATAATATTTATTTAAGAAAACATTATTTGATTTTGCTTTAATCTTCTCACGAAAAACTGTATTATTATAATATTTATGACGACAATAAATCTTTGAATGTGCTTTAATTTTTTCACGAACATTAGAATCGGTATGATATTTTATTGAAATATGCGAATTTGACCGAGCCTTTTCTTTATCACGAAATGCAATATTATTCTTATATTTGTTTCGATAAAATTTTCTTGAACGTTCGAATTGTTGTTCACGCAATAGCACATTCTGAGAAGATTTTTTCTTCCACCACTTGCTTTGTCTACTGAGTTTTGAAGTAGATTTTTCACTATTAGCATTATTTCCTGATTTTTTATTTTTCTTTCTTTTTTCAAATTGCCTTTTTCGTTCGTTATCTAGACGACAAACTCTTGTTACCATTTTTTTAACAATATCCTTGATAATTTTTAAATCATCAAAGTGTTCGTTTTTTTTTGGTGAATTAGAAAATTTATCTTGTGTATGTATGTTACGACCACGATTGACACAGTTCGAATAAATCAAATCAGTTTTTGATATGCTCAACACATTCTGCACACACGAAACAGCTTCAGCTGTGTGTCTAAAACTTAAAAATCTTTTGACAGCTTTCATGGTTACAATTAATACTCTCCATGAACGACTAATATGTGGATGAACTTGTTGTCGTCGTTTGTAAGCTTCTTTTCTAGACCTAACTTTTGATGAAGCTGATTTTTTACGAACCATATCTGATTCAATCACACGTGGCAAAATATTTAAAATTTAAAATAGTTACAATTTCTCGTTGAGATTAAGCACGTAAATTAGTGAAATACGACTTATTCTCCTTAGTGAGAAATAGGTATTATCTCTTAACTTGATGAGATAATGAAAAGACAAGTTTCTTTCAAGCTAAATCTTCTGTACTACTTAGTGAAGATATAGTTGATACTAAGTAAGAAACTTTGCAAAGTCTATAACTTGGTGACTTTCTTTTAAGCTAGACTTTAATTTAATATTTCGTTTTTTTATTGCTAAATTACGCTTATGCGAAATATAATCTGAAATTTATAAAAAAAAATTACAAGAACAATAACATTATAACATGTGAAATATGTCTATATTATAATTAGTGATATACAAAAAATGAAATTAAACCGAAATTTTTGTAGTTAATTAATTACAGAATCTAAAACACATAATAAAAACAAATAAAAAATTAATAATATAATATCTGATGAAATATGATTTTTATCACAATTGTATTAACATGTATGCATCATAATAACACATAAAGAAGAATTAAAGCACATTTTTTTGAATCTAAACTAAAAGATGAGTCAATCTAAAATAAATTTAAAAATATAAGACTATCGATATCATATTATTTGATTGAACATGAGTACATAATATCAGCATATAAAAAACACAATTAACAGCTTGTTTTTTTAATCTAGAAATATGAGACAATTTAAAATGAATTTAAAAATATTAGTATATCAGCAATATATTATTCAATGGAATATGTGTATATAATAATCTCAAACAAATCTAAAAAATAATATAATATCAACAATCTATTATGTGGTGAAATATGTTCGCTACAATCGTATATATATAAAGTATTAAAGCACAGTTTTTGAATCTAAAAAAAGATAAGGTAATCTAAAATAAATCTTACAAATATGAGTATGTCAATAACATATTATTCGATCAAACATCCGTATATTACACCAGCACATATTCAAAAGAATCAAACGGATTCTTTTTAATCTTAATAAAAATCTGGAACCTTCTAAAATAAACTTAAAAAAGATTAGAATATCAATAACATATTATTCGATGGAAGATGTACATATAACAATCTAAAAAAAAGTCTAAAAATAATCCAGTACCAAAAATATAATATGAGGATAAATATATTTATATTACAATTATAAACATAAAAAAGAATTATAACGATATTTGTTTTTCAATCTAAATCAAAAGATAAGATAATCTAGAATAAATTGAAGAATTATTACAATATTAAAAGCATATTATTTAATCAAACATGCGTATATCATAATAATACATATAAAAAAGAATTAACAGAGATTTTCCGAATCTAAAAAGATAAGACAATCTAAAGTAGATCTTACAATAATTAGTGTATGGAAAATACATTATTGGATCAAACATGTGTATAGTCGATTTCTACATTAAAAGAAATTAAAAGGATTTTTTATATACAAATAAAAAGCTGAAATCATCTAAAATAACCTTGGAGAAATATTACAATAATAATAACATACTATTCGAGCTAAAGATGTGCGTATAATATTAGCACAAATAAAACAGAATTGACAGAATTTTTTTATTCTAAAAACAGGACAATCTACAATAAATTTTAAAAGTATTAAAATATTAATAACATATTATTCGATGGAACAAGCGTACATAACAATCTAAAACAAATCTAAAAAAATACTATAATATTAACAACATAATATGTGGTAAAACATTCTTATGTTACAATTACGTATATATATATTAAAGCATTAAAGCACATTTTTTTTGAATCTAAATAAAACGATACAACAATCTAAAATAATTTCAAGAAGTATTACAACATTCATAAGATATCATTACATTAAACATCTGTATATCATATCATAATAGCACATAGTAAAAGAAATAACGGGAATTTTTTGAATCTAAATAAAAAAGGCAAGACAATCTAAAATAAATCTTATAAAAGTACATTAAAAAAGGTTAAAGACATTTTTTTTAATGTAAATGAAAGCGTGGAACTGTACAAAATTAACCTAAAAATATTATAATATCAATCACATATTATTAGACAAAACATATTTGTATCATAATAGCATATGTTAACTGAGAACTAAAATAAATTTTTTGAATTTATATAAAAACTTGGGATAAACATAACACATTTTATAATACCAAGTAAAATATGTTTTAACCACAATTGCATAAAAATGTACGTATCATAATTGCACACATTAAATACGAATTAAAACACTTTTTTTTAACCGAAATTAAAAGATTAGGTAATCTAAAATAAATTTAAAAATATTAGATTATTAACAGCATATTATTCGGTGAAATATATGTATATAATCATTACAAATGTTTAGAAAATAAAATGAAATCGAATTTGATCCAAATGATTATACAATCTAAAATAAATAATAAAAGTTAATTAAATGATAAATAACATATAGAGAATTCATTGAACACTACGTCACTATATAACCTCTACAAAAGTTTAAAAATCAATTTTTCTCTTAGTGGCTAATATCTAGTGATGACGTCATATTAATTATCTCGCAGCTTGAAAATGTCGAATTCCTTTCAAATTCGTCATTTTGTAGCGGTGCTTGTGAGCGAGCCGAATGTTCTATTAACGATTAGAAAAAATACTTCAACAGTTCGATCTCAATACTTTCACATTGCGTTTCAACCAGTTTTTTCTGATTTGTAGTTCTCAAGATCATCGCGTCACAAAATGACGAGAGGCGATGCGTACGTCAATCAAGTAAAAAAGAAAGTAAAAAAAACTAGACGGTATTCGAGCTTCGCCTCGAATACGAAATGCGGTGCGAAGCACACGGGCCGAGAATCCGAAAAACGAATTTCGCATCGAAATGGAATTATCGAACAGCTGATACGACTGAGATCGGATATGAAAGGCATCCATTATGAAATCGATCGCTTGAGAAACTCTACTAAAGCATATCGACAGACTTCTAGAAAGTGTTGTTTATTGATCGATTAATTATCTCAATGATTCATTATCTACTGTCAGCTGTATTCACAGCTGTTCGACATATGAGAAAATTAAGTGGCGCCTAACGTTCTTTTATTTTTTCGATTTTAATTATCTCAAAACGAAAAGGCGAATATACAGTTTNTTGCAGTGTCTTCTACATCTGATGGTACACAATGAAGTGGCCCTTTAGTACCTTTTTGTAAGAATCTACTCGATAATTTTCCTGATGTTAAATTTACAATTTTCATAAAAGGTAATCGTAAAGCATTCAAATGTTTTTCAAGATTATTTAATTTCTTTAATTCAGACGGAACGTTACACACTTTCAACTTATTCATGATTGCTCGGCTTGACATTTGTCGTTTCTTTATTTTGTCTGAACATGATTTACAAATCCATTTTAGTTCTCTTGACGATGAATGCATAAAGTAAGATTGAATATGTTCTTTTGTTTCATATGACATGTTTTCTTTTATATCCTTGTCTTTAACAAACGGTATAACCTGATTACGAAATAGTGCTAATCCACATGATAAACGCACATAATCAGGCCCTTCTCGAATAATTTTTCGAAACTCTTTCAAATTTTGTTTGTATAAATTGCTGTGTTTCAATGTACATTTATGACTTTGAATACTGGCGTATTTTTTTAAAATGCTTCTACGTTGATTATAAAGTTGTCTTGACTTTCGTGTCATCAATGTATTATTACTATGATACGAATTCAATGCACGCTGAATTATTTTCAATCGTATCGAATTATCAGTATAATATCTGTTCAAAGCTTGACTTTTCATATTTGCTTTGTATTTGTTTCGAAAATCAGAATTAGTATGATATTTATTTAAGATATTCATATTTGATTGTGCTATAACTTGCTTTCGAAAATCTAAATTGTTATGATATGTATTTAAAATGTGATTGTTCGATTTTGTTTTTACTTTTTCACGGAAATTTATGTTATTGTGATATTTATTAAAAAGAACATGCTTTGATCGTGATTTAGCTTTGTTACGAAAACTTTTATCATTATTATATTTATTAAACCAATGAATCTTCGACTGTGATTTCATTCTTTCACGAAAGTTAGAATTGGTGTGATATTTTAGTGAAATATGTGATTTTTTTCGAGCATTTTCTTTATCACGAAAATCTTTATTATTTTGATATTTATTTCGATAATATTTTGTTGAACGGTTAAATTGCTCAGGCAATAATACATTCTGAGAATAAGATTTATTGTTCCACCACTTGTTTTGTCTATTGAGTCTTGACGAAGATTTTACATTATCAACATTATTTCCCGAATTTTTCTTTTTCTTTTTATATTGCAATTGCCTTTTTCGTTCGTTATCTCGACGACAAACTTGTGATACAATTTTGTTAACAATATCCTTTACAATTTTTCTATCATAGTGGGCGATTGTTTCTATTGAATTACAAGACGTAACAGGCATATGTGTGTTATGTCTATAACTGACACAGTTTGAATAAATTAGATCATCTTTTGATATATTCGATGTCTTTCTCACACATGGAGTATTTTTATTAGTGTGTTTAAAACTTAAAAACTTTTTGAAAGCTTTTACAGTTAGGATTAATATTCTCCATGAACGACAAATATGTGAAGAAACTTGATATCGTCGTTTGTACGCTTCTTTTCGCGTTTTAATTTTGGACGAAACTGATTTTTTACGCACCATTTCTGGTTCAATCCAACATGACAATGTATTGTAAATTCAAATTGTTTATACTTTCTCGTTGAGAAAAGGCACGTATATAAGCTAAATATGCCTTTTCTCCTTAGTGAGAAGTAGATATTATCTCTTAACTTGG
>CAJNSZ010003708.1:0-10510 GCA_905329745.1 Rotaria sp. Silwood2
AGCTTAAGCTATTTGATGCTTATCTCTATGCGGACGAATATAAAAAAATATGTATTACGATTGATTGTGCTAGTTTTGTACACTAATAAAGTTCATGACGTATATATAGGTCGGCGTCAGTTAAAGGGTTAAACATGAAGCAGTGAACCATAAAATATATGAAAGAACAGATGAAGCATTATTATACTTTCGAAATTTAGAAAAAGAATTACCAGAAGTACGTGTTTTGCTAAAAAGTGCAAATAATGATCTTAAACGAATTCAAGAAAAGAAAAAAATGAATGATTAAGTTTGTTTGCTAGATATGGTAAAGTTCTTGGCAGTGAATGGACAATATTTAGTACCTGAACGGTTTATGCTATTTCAGATTTTAACAACTTTACCAATTGGATCTAACGAATGTGCAAGAAGTTTCAGTGCATTACAACGTATTAAAACTAAATTACGGAATAATCTCTCATCCACAGCATTAGAGACGACTGTGCAATTTAGTATATTAAAACCACATGTTACTGATGAAGACTTAGATGATATTGTACAGCATTTTTGTATGTATCCAGGACGAGTAAAAGCTCGTAATATCAAAATATATATCCACAAAAATGATGACAGTGATAGTGAAGAATAGATAAAACGCTAGATATTTTTTTGAAAGAAAATTACTTTTGAAATATTTTATGTAAACATTTTTGAGCAGAAAAATAAACTTTTTTTTCACTTGTTTGAGCTTTTTTGCACAAATTTATCAACAAGAGCAATACCGACGAAAATATTGATCAACTGGATAACGAGATCCTTAAAAGTCTCAACTGAGCCTATATTTTACTGCAAAAACTAATGCAAAAGCCGTTGCTCTTCAGCTTTGGGAGACTTTCTCGTTTAACTATTCTTCCCTCTAAGTAAAAACAAACGAAAACTATGAATTCCATTCATCGATTGTAATATGTTAAAGCCATATTGATATGATAGTATCCGGTGAATTATAAAAAATAACTATTACAAGATAAACATTAAATTATTTCGAACGAATCAATTTCTATTTAATACTATTTTCAATTGATATCTTCACATCAATTGTTTGATATTAAATAAATCATTCTTCGAAATTCCTCTAATAAGATCATTTCCAATAGAATAAATTTCAAGGGAGAATTTAACATTGTAAAATGGAATTCACTCCCATGTTTCACAAAATATATTGATTACCTTCACCCGAATATTTCAATTATTTTTTAATGATATATTATAATATTATATTAAAGACAGAAAATTTCATATATCAGAGTTCAATATTTTCAGTTCGAGAAATATTAAAACAAGACGATTTATTTGTAAATAACAATCGATTCCGATCTAGCTATACCAAAAGATAATTCTAGTGACATTTAATAAAAATGTTAGTTGTTTTAATAAAATAAAACTTTGATAAAATTCAATGTCAATGATAGTATTGAATTTGGTGGAATTCAGTGGACTTCTCTAGGGTTATGATTTTAGCTAGAATATCTCGTATGATTGATACGTTTTATTTTAATAACCATTTCATTTAAGCCAGGAGTTTTTCTCACAGAGATTACTCAATTGATTCTTTTCAATTTTGATTTCCCTTATATATCATAAAAGTATACTAACTAGTGAGTCTTTTTGCGACCGACGACATCTCGATAGCTGAAATCGTTACTGAGTTATTAATGATTAGTATGAGATTCTTTTCCTACAAGTGATGATGTTGAACTGACTAGTGTCGATTAAGAAGACTAGGTCCCTAGGTAGTACGCACCGTTTTTGAACCTGATATATGTCGTGTTATTGTGCTCAGTGACTACAACATCTGCTATAAAGGCTTCATCGTCATGCTAAACCTTTAAGGAATTCTGAGGAATCATACTTTCTGAAAAACCACTATGAGCCTATTAACACGGCTAACTTTTCAAAAGACGAGTTCTGAAAACATGTTGAACACAAAATTTGCCAGCTATTATATTATGCATCTGAACAATACCATAGGATGCCTTGTAAGATCTTTGAAGCATAAAGGTGAAAATTCTATCTATTGATAATGAATAGTTAACATTCACCATCGAACTGAATGAGTATAGACTTGCATAAATCGATAGATATACGAAGAAAACAACAGAAGATCGTAGTTGAGTATTTGACTGCCTGCAATTCTTCGCAATTTTTCACCAGTAAGAAAAATTTCTTTGAAACCTGAAGTCAACAGTTTCGTAGAGCGAAAAATTCTCTATCGAATAAGCCTAAGGCGTAGTGATTATTATCTTAGAAAATGTACTAGAAAAAAGGAAAACATTTTTCCGTTTATTATGCACCACTGGCTACATTTCGTCACTAAAACGAGAATTATAGATATCATTCTAAAGTCAATTTTTTTTCTCTGACGCTACTTGACTATTTTATCATAAATGTATGTTATTATGTATGATCATTCTGATATGCAGATATCGTTTTTAATTCGTTTTCAATAAAATGTAAAACAATTTTCTTCTTTATTGACATAGATTCATTCTATAGAAAAATACTTTATATTAAAATCGTAATTGAGAATAATCATAATGTATTCCTTCAAAGAAAATAGTTTCTGAAATGTTTTGGAAGTCGTATAGTACTTGAGGTGACATATCTAACTTTGCCACAATTAATTCGTATTTCATCTATTTTAACATTGTGTGTTACTCTTTTTAAAAATTGATAATCGACATCAAGATGAACATTACTTGGTAAACACATTTTGGTATCAAGTAGACACTGTTCGAGATAAACACAATGAGCGTAACTAAGATTAAGATGAGTTAAATAGAAATATTCAATGATTGACGATTGTTGATTGTTATTATTTGATTCAGACGATAATTTGTTATTTTGTGCTTTTTTATTATTTACCAATAAACTATTCATAAATGGAAATGCTTTCTGAAGTCGAAGAAAAAATCTATATTCAAAAGGACGTTCATCAAATAATGATACTTCACGAACACATTTGAATATTCCATCTGGAAAATTATTTGCAATAACTTCATGACGTCTCATTGTAACTGGATATGAATAAATTTGACATTTACCTTTCTTCTCCTCTGGAAAATAATTAAAATAAGATGCAATTTGATTGTTTTTAAAATCTCTGAATGTATTTGGGAATATCTTCATTTCTGGGTAAATCAATTTCATTATTAAGATCAATAATTGAATAAATACTAAATAAAAATTGGTTCAATTGTGGCATTTTATTAATAATATCTCTTTTCAACTGATAACTATCAATGAACGATTTATTGCGTTCAACAACAAAGTATAAAGCAAGTTTTTCTAAATTCTGCATTCGATATAAAAGTGGTAGCAGTAATTCATCGTAGAAAATTATCATCGAATCATGAAACAGAGATAAACATTTTAAATTGGAAAGTTTTTCCTAAAAAACAGAATAAAAGATTATCCATATTAACAAGATTAATTTTGTTCGTGGATTCATTTTAATAAAAAATATGTTTATGTAAATAACTAACCATATTATTGATTATTGAAAAGTTATGAGGAATGCTAGAATAAATATTTACATTGAATATATGAAATTGATTGAAACGACCATCAAGTAAATAAAAACAATCTTTGTAAGAGCGCACATTGACATGTAATTCTAACATAGTTGAGGAGAAAGTAATCAGAGGTAAAATATCAAATGATAATTTTTGAGAAATAAAAGATCGATTCATATTTAAATATTTTAAATTAGTAAATATAGTAAAGATTTTTGTAAATATATGTGCACACCAATCATTTGATGAACATTGTTCTTCATCATCAGTGATTTGAATCACAAGAAATCAAGTCTGCTTTCCTAATGTATCATTTAAAAGAGTTTCATCTAAATAGAAAAATATGATTATGGAATAAAATATTTTATGATCTCTATTAACGACTAAATGGTTAAATATCTGGTCGATTAAGTTTTTTTCTTTTTTAACAATAAGAATATTTTATAATCTCAATGATTACATAATTCTTTTCTCATTATCTTTCTCTGAGAAATTTTATTTCCCATCATAAATATAATCAAATGAAAAAAAATTCTTTCATTAAAAAATAATCTGTTTAACGCTTCAGACAATAAAAGGAAGAATTATTTAAATAAGTTCTCACATATTTCAACTGTATTGAAGGACTGAATCGACGTGAAACATCTTACCAGTAAAGAATGATGTATCCATTTCTTGTTGAACATTGTGTAAACCTAGTGCGTTTAAATTTGGATAATTTGTAGCGTCGTTGACACGTTCGATTGAACATGATTCAAGATTAAGCCATTTTATTTTATCATGAGTTTTAGGTAATATATGTAAACAAAATTGATCAAGTATTCGATTCGATACAGATCTTAGTAAGATCAAACGGTTTGTAAAGATAGAATCATATACTATTCTATTTAATCGTTTACTAACACCTAATAATGAACAAAAGTAGTTGAAGATTGATCAACTTTTTAAATATATAAATAAGAATTTCATCAGGTAATTCGTTCAATTGAATAAATAAATCTGCCATTCTTATCTCGAGCTATCTCTCTTCTTCAGTACATAAACATTAATATTTATATACATATATTCATTTGTCCTATTTGACCGATATCGCCAATGAAAACAATGATATATTTTTTTTCTACCGCCCAAATTGGATGTGGATGGGTGTGAGTGTAAAGAGAACTGATTCACACCCACACGTTAGTCTTATTTGGCGTTAATATATTGTTAATTGGCTGATTGGAATCAAACTACATAAAACAAGACATACCCTAACTTGTTACCTCAGTAGTGGTTCTTTGAAATAAGCTGTTTCACCAATTCACCAATGGTCTATACCAATTTTAAACGGCTGAACACAAGCATGTACTATGCAATAATATATTCCAGGTTGCTACTATTATCCTCCTCCTCTTCCTACATCTGTATAAATCAACATCAGCAACTACATGTATCTGCTCATATTCTATATCAAAGTGTACCCTTGAAAAACATTTTTTCATTATTAAATTTTTCAAAGTTTTCATATTCAAGTTTTCTAATTTTTCAATTACAAGTTTTCAATTCTTTAATTTGAAGTATTTAATTCTGTTTTCTGTTTCCGTATTTTTCGGTTTTTGTACTACTATTCGTCTTTATATTTTTTCCCGCTTTTATTGTAATGCAGAGCCCTGATTAGTGTTTTATCCTTAAGAGCCATTTCACTTACGCCACGACCAATTACTACAGAGGCTGCTCAATCAGGTTTTTTGACTTTCGATTTCAGTTATATATATTAAAAGTACGTCAATTACTGAGTTTTTTTGCCACAACTGCACTTCGATAGCTTATATCGTTATCCAGATATTCAATTTTTAACATAACACTCTTTTTTCTGAACTGTCGATGTTGATTCCATCGATATCCACTAAAAAGCTTGTCATTTTTAATTGACGTAATGCAGAATCATGAAACTTTCAGCATAAATACATGTTGAGTTGCTCTACAAAATAGAACTATCCTCAGCTCTAGATGTTGCTCTGTGGCTGAGTTATAGGTGCCACTAGTAATGAGAATTTGTCCGTATGTATGTTTGGCGTAACTAGCTATCAAAGACTGAAACTTTTATAGTAAGTACTTGGGCTCTAGTACTTTATAATGCTAAAAAGAAAACTTTGAGTAGTGAACTATAACTTGAGATATGGAAGTTTCACGAAAATTTACTACATTTTGAACAGGTTTTTGCAGATTTTCCTCGTATTTTTGTAACGAAAACTAAAAAATAACGTCATATTCAGAATCAGCATAAAAAGCTGAACCGAACGACATATAAATTGTAGGAAAAGTTTTTCATCGAAAATTCACTTAAGGGGTATCACAGGCTAGAATTTTATAAAAAGCAGCCGAGGGGAGTAAGGGTAACTTTTTGATGAAAAATGTTTTCTCACAAATTATAAATCATTCGATTCAGTTTTTTATGCTGATTCTGAGTATGACGTTTTTTTTTAGTTTTCATTACAAAAATATGACGAAAATCTGTAAAAACCTGTTGAAAATGCAGCAAATTTTCGTAAAAATTCCATATTTCAAGTTATGTTTCATTAAGGAAAGTTTTCTTTTCAGTATTATAAAGTACTATAGCCCGAGTACTTACTACAAAAGTCTCAGTCCTGGGTAGCTAGGTACACCAAAGATACAGACGGGCAAATTCTCACTATTAGCGACACCTATAACTCAGCCATAGAGCAACATCTAGAGCTGAGGATAGTCCTGTTTTGTAGATCAGCTCAACATGTATCTATATTGAAAGTTTCATGATTCTGCATTACGTCCATCAAAAATAGCAAGCTTTTTAGTGGATATAGGTGGAATCAACATCGACAGTTGAGAGAAAAGAGTGTCATGTTAAGAATTGAATATTTCAATAACGATATGAGATATCGAAGTGCGGTTGGTGGCAAAAAACTCAGCAACTGACGTACTTTTAATATATATTACTGAAATCGAAATTCAAAAACATTGATTGAGCACGATAGATCGTGGCTTCAGTGAAATGGTTCTTAAATAAATCACACGAAACGCGTCGGCAAAATTAAACTCTGCATTTTAATTCAAGCACATTTATTTAATATTCTTGAATTTTCGGCTAGATCAATTGCTGAAAAGAAAGAGTTGAGATTATCAGAAGGATTTGTGTTGAAGAAATATAGGTCGGTCTGTTTTCTAATTGATTTACGGACACCCACATCCACTCATTAGGGTTCTACATTAACGTTCATAAGCGATGAGGAAAATCAGCTACAATGATTAAAATAAAGTGCCAAAATATATAAAAAATAGCAAATCTGATTTAAATCAAGCGCATCAATCGCTTTTCCATCATCAACTATAATATATTCGTGACTTTTCTCACAATCAACTAAACCCCCTTTAACTGCCCATAGACGTATACTGTGGATCCAGAAATGATGTTCATGAACTAGGGTGGGTGTGGGTGCGTGAGTGTGGGTGGATGTGGATGTGGGTGAAGAAATAAACAAACTCCTATCCACACCCACCCACACCACTCAGACCCACACCCCAAAGCCACACTCAATCCACACCGGCACCCACACCCCACAGCCTAGGTAAAAACTAGTGAGCCCATCTCCACCAAATCAGATAGGATATTATATAGTTTATCCTTCAGTTTTTTTGCATAGCGAAAAAATGGAGATTATTATTAAATTTATTTGTTTGTTTTTATAGTTCATCAAACACAGAATGACTTCATATAAATAATGTCATAAATGAATTCATTTTTGTTTGATATATGTGTTCTTTTCTTTTCATTAGTTGGTTTAATAACTAAAATTTGTTGTTTTTTCTATCGCAATAATTTTTCTCGGCATATACTTCCACAGGTAAGATTTCCATGAAAAGGTATTAGTCTCATTTGTTGTATTTTTCTCACAGATGCAGTTAGTCCAGACATAAATGATTCTTTGGAAATGTCATTTGTGAGGTTCAATCCATATCGAGATTGCATGAAAGAGTCATAAATGGATTGCCTACGTGAAACTTGCTCTGGGAATCTCCATTCCGAAGTTCCACTGATCATGTGATAAAACACTACATCACTATTGTTAAATGATGAAAAAAAAATTTCAGGTCCACATTTATCACAACGATCAAAATGAGCTCTAATCCAAGAAGTGTCATTATCAATTGCACCCCAAAATAGTTCTTTATCATTACGAAGTAAAATGGTTTCTTTCATCCAAGAAAACGATGTATTTTGATATTTCAACAAATATTCGACTGTTCGACCACCGGCATCGTAAAATTTTCCTGCGCGCGATGTCCATGCTACATTAAAATCATCTACAGTGTTGTATAATTGTGGAGCTAAACAAATCAATCCAATCCAACAAAATCGTGCATAAGAAACAGAATGTTTTCGACAAACAATATCATGTGAATTCAAAAGTGTGTTGGAGTTAAATTCAGTTAAAGGAAGCACGTCCCCATCAAGTAAAAGAACAGCAGAACCATTTTTAAGATAATCTTTTCCTTTTATTTTTAATGCCCATTGAACAAGATTGGTATTTCTAACCGATGGTGCATTAGTATCGTTGTTTATATTTGTTGGTAAACTATGTAGTCCGGCATTATACCTAGCAGCAACTTGTCGCATTTCTTCTGATGGAGGCCCATCGAGAAAAATTTCGACGGCAGCTAAGTTGATACCTAATTTCCGGATAAGAAAGACTTGAAGATTAGCGAGCACAAAATGACGAGTATGAAAAACAAAAACAGCTAGACTACCATTTGAAGGATTGCTATGTTGCTGTGAGAAAGAAGGAGACCTTTCGACAAGTAATTCAGCTGGATCAATAGTAATAGAAGGACGTGCGGTGCTAGTCGTGATAGGAGTAGAAGTACGTGCAGTGCTTTTCGTGATAGGAGTAGAAGTACGTGCAGTGCTAGTCGTGATGGTAGTTCGATGAAGAACAGCAGTGGTCATAATGTTGCCAGTAGTAATATCAGCATTGGTAAAAATGGCATGATTTGGCACAAAAGTATTATTATCGCTTTTTATTTGAAATATTTTGGTGATTTGACTAATATTTTGATACGAGTAAAAATATTTGGAATCGTCTGATCGCTTATATTTGCTCGTTTGATGTAGTATGTAATCTGCCGCTATTAGCAGCGACAAAAGAAGTAGAAATTTTCTATATTTATGAATGATACGGAGCATTTGAGGTGTATCCTTTAAGTATGAAAATAAAATTAAAATTTACATATTGAATAGTTTTCAAAATTGTGGATATTAGTGTTATATTTATAGAGATTACTGATAGAGAGACTTCTAATGATAAAAACATGGCTTCTGAAAATAGTTACTTTCTAAAATACTATACATCTACTGAATGATTTACGTAGCTGATTGTGTTCTACGTATGATGCCTTACTTGAATTTCGGGAAGGCATTTTTACTTTCTTTTGATGAAAGTATAGACAGTATAGAGATAATGGAGTTATAGAAAGTAATGGAGGTTATTGAGGTCATGAAGGTATTGGAAGTAGAACTGTAGGAGGTAATATAGGTAATGCAAGTATAGGCGGTAATGTCATGTTGTGCCTTATAACAGTTCTCAGAAGAGTAAATCAATTTCCGGAAATTAAATAAATTTTCAGGAATCAGATGAGTCTCCAGAATTCAAATGATGCTATAGAACAAAAGCTGTTTTTTCGCCTGTCACAACAACTATCTGCCAGGATCAATATGTGACGACAAACTGGATGGGTAGCTTGGCGCTACTCTCGGTATTGGTGTTTAATAGCTACTTCATATGTCCATAATGTTTCTACTTCACATACAACACACGCTTATATATGAGAGAGAGATGAGCACACGAACGAACAACAGAGAGATAAAGAGGAAAGAGGAAAAGAAGATCGATGGGAGGTGGTATAAATATCGGCACATCCTCCCACTCAGATCAGACGCGCCCCTGAGTGTCTGTAAAAATGTTCAAAACGACAAGAACAAAAAAGTAACAAAAAGTAAGGAGAAAAAAACAGAAAGACGAACAAAATATATTCAAAACAGTCATAAGATCAACTTCGTCAAGTGGCAAAGAAGGAAGTAGGCACGACAGTCGACGACAAGATTTTGAGCAACCATTACAGCTACATCATTTTACACATATATGATATCATTTAACGATTTGCATATCATTCAAAAATTTACACAAGAGCATAAGAGCAACGATAGCATACAATACATGAAATATTCCCAAATACTTCACTTCACATTTTTAAATCTCAGATAGGCGAAATGCAAAGTTACAGAACTCTGCTTTTCTCGCTAAATCATGCATATCTAAATGCACTTCTAGAGGCTGATTACGAATCTGAACTTATTTTTAATTTTGTCCAAACTTTTATGTAGGAGAATTTCAATGGAATTAGACGATGTTAGTATCCATAAGCAGTAGTAATGATAGAAAAGGTGACATCTAGCCCCACCACCAATCCATTTTTCATTCTCAATAGTATGATTTTCAGATTCCTCATCCATAACATAGTCTAGAAATATTATCTAAAGCTTTATTACATTATATTTTTTCCTTTCAAAAATCGTTACGATCCCTTGTCACTGCCCATGGCACTAAGTGCATACTTTTGTAACTCTATCTAGTTTTTTTCTATCATGATCTAAAAATTTCATTTATACTATATTCGGATCGCTATTTGATCGACTACAAAAATATGAATCACTTTTTCTAAAATTCTCTTTCGTTGCCGAGAAAATTGATTCTTTCAAGATTTCGAGCAGTACAAAATTATAGAATTGCACTCATATTTTTATATTCTCTTTTCGAAAGTGGATTTTCATGCAAAGTAACCATGATATTCGGATTTTCCATCAAAAGCTACATCGAATGACATACTTTGCATTCAAGAAGCATTTTTCGGCAAAGGACGCGGGACGTTTTAGGTGCATTTCG
>CAJNSZ010003709.1:0-10506 GCA_905329745.1 Rotaria sp. Silwood2
ATTATAGCAAAGTTTGCAAATGGTGCCTAAGTTTAACATATACAACACACCCTAATTGCTCTAAGTTTGAACGAGTTCGTTCGTTTAGTGAAAATTTTCAGTAAATACTTTATTAATTCCAAGCCAAAAAGAAAGAACAGAGAATGAATAGGGTAAATTATAAAACTATGATAACTAGTAATTATTAGTTTTTAAAATTTGTTCGAAAGTAAATTTAGGGTGTATTGTATATGTTAAACTTAGGCACCATTTGCAAACTTTGCTATAATCGTGTACACACTGTAACATGGGCAGCTTTCTGCTACTTCCAATTTTTCGTTTGAAGCGTCAGAGCAGATCACTTCGCCGACATTGGTGTCATCCCAATAGTCATAAATTTTGTTTTGGATAACTGCACTGTTTCGAGATCCCCACCAGTTGCCAGTTGCTTCAATATTATACGGACCAACATTTCGAATATTGAATACGCTATTGGAAATAAAATTGGAACTCAAAATTGAACTCTTTTGCAAACTGTTGGATGTCACCTGTACACCAACTTCAAAAGAGCTGATTGACGACAAAGTTATATTAGTACTAGTAGCTTGAATTCCAATCGTATTCTGTTGTGTAATAGATGAAGAGCGTTTGACAGAACTGCATAGAATAGCTGAGTGATCACCTAATACCAATGGAGGTGCTCTGAGCTCGATAGTCGAATAAACAATGAAGACGTTAGGCACAGGCAAATTCATCATACCATTTCTGAAGGTGACGTTGCTTATCTTCACTCCTTTACCATAGTATTGGTACGACTTCATATACGTTACGTTGACATCGTTAAATATAGAATCTTGAAATGTGACTGATGACGCATATCCGAAAAGTGTTATAGCACCATTGTGAAATGTGGAGTTGTTCACAACTATAGAACTATAATAATTGAGGAAAGAGCCGTAGTAATAGTAGTTCTGTGATGCCGCGATATCAATCGAAACATTGTTGATTGTTGAGTCTTGAATAATGAAACTATTTATGTTTCCCCAATAATAATAATAATAATAATAATAAGGGTCACTGGAAGACATCACGAATAATGAATCGCGAATTCTACTGCGAAAAACTCTAATATGGACATTAGGTAAGTACCACCGATATGGATATTGTTCTACTGCATTTTCGATTATCGAATCATTAAACTGAAGCAAAGCTGGTGCATTTTGAGAATATTGATAATCGTAATCAACTTTAATTGTCACATTTTTCAATTTAGAGTTAACAAACTGAATGCCGTCAAAAGTTGCTGCCGGTCGAATAGTTGTATTGAAAAGTTTGCTATTAATTATAAGAATCGGTTCACTGAAAGTGTTGCCAGTTGATACCGTCGAATCGTTAATTACTGCTGAGATCAACTGAAGTGAAGGAGCAGGCGAAGAACGACTCAAAGGAAAGTAGCAATTAAAGGGATAGTTACCTATAGATAGACAATAGAGAATATAATTCATGCTTGAACGATCAAAGCCAGAAAACAAAAAATATTAGCCATACTTATATGCCTAGCGACTAAAGAATTCAATTCTTTTATTATGATTTTGCAAGCAATGGAATATGCAGGGGAGAAAAAGCATACTTCTGTATATCTGAAGTACGGAGAAGTATTCAGAAGTGTCAACAAGTACCGAAAAGTTTCGAGAAGTATAGAGAAGTATCGAAAAGCATAGAAATGTTTACAGGAAAATGAGAGAGTCGTTGTTAGCTTAAGATATTTAATAAAAAGCAACACTTAAAAAAAACATAAAAGAGCTGTTGGCGCAGTCCCTATGGGATTAAAATATGGAGCTGCTGGTATTGTAAAAGAGAGAGATTTAACCTTAATATATTTCGGTTTGCTAAGGTATTTGCCAAGATATTATATAATCGCTAATATGTCTGTCAGGTTTTGGAGGAAATTAGGAGAGATGGGATCAATTTTCTCGTCAAATACTTCAGCATTCATTGACAATATTTCACAAGAGCACTATAATAATGAAGTGGAAGCCTTACGAAATAACTCTAGTGATTCAAAGGTAGTTATGGCTAATGGAGAAGGCTGTTAGGACTATTACCCGTATTTATATCGGTAAGGAAAAACTCTTACCGAGTGAAATACTGGGGTGTGGATAAGGCTTTCACTTACACTCAATTCACGTCCAAATCTGAATCCACAGCCATGGCAGCAGCCATAGCTACACTCAGATACATCCATATATTCTCAAGATTCATATTATATAGAAAAACTGACTATATTTCTCTTTTATCTCTTGAGTAAAAGAAATACCCAAAAATACATAGAAGCAAACATGTAAGTCGAGAAGTATAAAGGAGTTTGGAGAAGTACAGAAATATGCTTTTCATCCCTTGAGGATATGAAATACGAGATCTGTCCTAATCTATCCGAACATGTAACGTTCGTATGTTCTGAGAATAAAACTTTCCCAAAACTACTGTCCATTTCGAAATATAATGTGCTCCACTGCTTTTGGAATAACTCGAGAACGCAAACAGCTAGAGACCTGAGGTTTTCACTAATCAAAAGAGGTGACAGGGGGATGTCTCTTTCTCGAATATTATATAAGGCGCAATCATTTTCAAATGAATCATTTCTGCAAAACATCGAAAAAATGTGTAAAAACGATATGCCATTCCGATGAAATTTTGGTTTTGAGATGTGATCTAGATCGAGGGGCTTCAAATCTATAGTTCAAGATTTTAATTCGAATGATTATCTTCCCACATCCTAATGTTGAACAAATAAAATTGTATACTTACTCTCACGAAAACCATGGATTTCTTTTAATTTTGTGGAACCCACATATATTTTCGAAGAAAATAGTGAGTGTAAGTTTTTAAGGTCAAGTTTTTGCGGCTCATCCCTCTCTCCCTCTCCATTACAGACACCATAGCAATGGAAGCCCCCATTACAGATCTTAGCAATCGAGAATAAAAGATGTTAGATTTTCTAGAGGTTTTTTTGGAAAATTGATCAACTTATAATTTTGAAAAATAATGAATATCATTATTTGTAACTTGATCAATATATATGATAGTGTGTAAGATCTGCTGTAGATATCATAGATATGTAAAACAGACTAATTTGTCAATCAATTCAATCATTATAATAATAAGAATGATAAATTAACAAAAAACGAATTAAAAACAATAAAAAATAATGAGCGAATAGCAACAATGTAAAAAAAAAAATGGGGCGCCCATAAAAAAAGTTTAAAAAAAATTCTGCTCGAAATGCAGACATTGGAGAAAATTTTAATTCAGTGATTGATTATCCTGCAAAACAATTATAGTTTACGAAAGATTTTTCATTTTACGTTTGTTGTATAAGTTTAATGAGGCTAGAGAGCATATGTGAGTTCCACATTTCAGCCTCAAATGGGCTGCGTTAACAAGCTTTTCAAGCAAAATTTCCTACTTTTTGTGAAAATATCATCCGAACGACAAACCGTTTTTACACATTTTTTCGAAGTTTTGCAGAAATGACTGACTTGAAAATGGTTTCACCTTACACAATATTCGAGAAAATGGCATCTTTCTGGTTTTCTCTTTCGATTGGTGAAAACTGCAGGTCTCTAGCTGTGTGCGTTCTTGGGTTACTAAAAAAGCAGTGGAGCACATTATATGTGTAAATGGACAATAGTCTGTATATTGCTATTTGGTTGCTTTCAGCGAAATTCAATTATTCGTTAAGCTATTATCGTTGTCTCGATTTCTTAAGTGATAGTATATGGCAAAATTTCTTTTAATCTAATTAGTTCCGACTGATAGGAGCTTAGCTATTCATAGTGATACAACGAAACGGAATCCTGTTCACCATATGCATTGAATATTCTTAATCTGAGGTGAAGAAGAACCGATCGATTCCGACAGAAATATATAGCGGAAATCCACGGAACATGAAAGCAGTATTCTGGTTCGAAAGTATCCGGATTTTTTCCGATGACTTCCTATCAACTTTCTATGATTTCCGACACGAAACGATTGGAAATTATCTGAAAAAGTCCGAAGAGTTTGCGACCGGAATGCTGCTTCCATGTTCCATCGATTTCCAGTGTTTTTCTGTCGGATAAGATCAACTTTCCGTCATCTTTCTCATTGGTTTCAGTGAAGTTCTATTGTTTTCAGAGCTTGGAATCATCAATCTGGGATAAAAAGATATGTTATGTTGCCTGTAATAAATCAAACTGAGATGACGAAAAACTTCAAAGAAAGGTTTCTTTCGATATTTATCTTTCAGTAAGAAAGACTTTGAATCGATTTCTAATTTTGAAAGAGAATGAAGCCTTAAAATAAACACTCTACATATGATTCTGATTTGCTTGAAAATCTATTTAAGAAAATTCTAAACTGTAGCAAAATATAATTAAATATGATACATATCAATCGTCTTTCTTTTGTTTTGGCATTATTTAGATTGTTTTAAATAAAAAGAATCATTTGGATGTTCAAAATATTGATGAACTTCGGAAAAAAAATAATACTTAATTTAGAGAATCTATAAATAAAAATTATCGAGCGAAAAAGTTCATCTTGGACAAAAACCGATCCTTAATTTAACGGTTCATCAAACATTTGCAATAATAAGAAAAAACAAAGGCTACAACCCGCATTTTCTCTATGAAAATTAATACCGATAAAGCGTATCCACGTGACGTTACTCTTCTTAGCTTGTTATTAATTTAAAGTCACTTACGTATATATCAAACATTTTTGCGAATATATCTGTGCTAGATGGAGACAGACAATGTCGATTCATATTGGTTTGATCAAATAATAGATCTATATGGTTAACCACTAGAAACAATTTTATAAGAACGCAAACACGATAATTCCTTCACAACACGTAGATCATTTACTGTATGTTTTGCGAGTTATTCAACTTGAAAAAAAATCTTTAATTCAAAAGCTGAAATAAACTTTACATACTGCTTCCATTCAGAGATTATCATAGAAAAAGGCGAAAAAGAATCTGATGGATGATTTTTAACAGCAAGAAGGCAACAACGATGACAATGGAAATTCTTAAGATATTATTTGTGTGAGGATCAAGGAATCGAGATACTGGTCGAAATTTAAGTTTTTGATATTTTTAAGTGCATTCAAAAAGCTGTCGTCTAAAACCATTAAACCGAAAATTTGAAGCCCATAAAAATATTCTATTGTAGAGTTAGCCTAGATCGACTTTTTAGCATAAAGTACTTGATTATCAAAAAAAAATATTAAGAAATGTCTCCTAGGATTATTATTTAACAACTTAGAAATTTTTTTTCATGCAATGTTCCAATCGATAGAATTCAAAAAGCTGAACAAAGTGGATCATTTCAAATATTAAATGTTATTTGATTACTAGGATTATATAGTCGAACATGATTAGAAAAATAATTGCTTATTAAGTCACAACTGTCGATTTTTACTCGTGCATACATCTAGCGCCATTTTCTGAAATGAAATCAGTTCAAGTTGAATATGATGTAACTTTTGATTATCTACAAAATGATAAAAGAATATTGAAAAGAAGAGTTACCTTCCGAGGAAAATGAGATTCACATTCCTCTTCTACATGTGATTTTTCAAGAGAGAAAAAAAATATTTATAAAGGTTTCCATTGGCATGATATGATTTCATAGCAAAACAAATATGATAGTCGAAATGAACGTCCAAAACTACTATGAATCAAATGCATTTTTAAATGAATTTTTTCCTGCGAAAAACTGGCTTCTTGACGATGACGGAGCAAAACCTTAATCAAATATAGGCGTCCAGAGCCACAGGTGATTTTTTTGACAAGAAAAAATTCCTCTAAAATATATTTGACTCAATGTAGACTTTGACGCTGATTCTGAGTATCACATTTATTTTGTTTTGAAATTGTGTCATGCCGATGAAACTCATTATAAATTGTTTTTCTTTCTTGAAAACTCACTATGTAGGAGAGAAATGTGAACATCATTTTACCTTTACAGTAAATCTTTTCTTTCAACATTTTTTTAACATTTTTTAGACAATCAAAAGATAAATAATATTCAACTTGGATTGATTGTATTTCAGAAAATGTCAGCAGCTATACTAGCAAAAATTGACAGTTGTGAATTCATGAGTTATCACTGATTCTACTCATGTTCGTTTATATAAAACTAGTAACTAGATGACATGCAATATTTGAAACAAATCGTTTTAATCAGCTTTTCATACTTTATCTATTGATATATTCCATGAAGAAATTCTCTAAGTTGTTAAAGTAATTACAATCCTTGGAAACATTTATCAGTAATTTTTTGATAGTAGAGTAGGTACGGCTGAAAAGTCGATGTTGACTAACTTTACAATAGAGCATTTATATGGACTAAAAGTTTGATTGTAATGGTTTTATATGATGACCATTCGAATGCACACAAAAGATTAAAAGTTTTAATTTTGACTAGTGCTTCGTATACTGAGGCGATTCTTTGTTTTCTTATAAAAGCTCTCTTAATATTATCGGTAACACACAATTGAAGTGCAGATAGGATCAAAAGCATGATCAAGTATTATAGCAGTGCTCAAATAGATTAACACTCAAGAAATGATTTCGAATAAAAAAAAATGTGAACTATTAAATGGAGCTCGTATGTTTCGTCAACCAATACCGTTTCAGTATATACGAATTACCGAATACTTATACTTTCGAAAGACAATTAAAAAAAAGCGCAAACCAAACATCTTACCATTTGATTCGATAGATGTACTTGCAAGGAACCTTGTATTCTGAACAACTAAAACACCCGTATTTTGAGGTAATCCAGCAAGTGCGGTCGTAATCTGCAATCCTTTTTGAGGTCCAGTGAAAATGGCATTAGTGATGAAACTTTCTGATAAATTAGTTGATTGTAGTGTTATCATCCATTTAGTATTTGTTACTGTACCATTATAAAATAGCACAGGATTTGACGCAGTTCCTTGTACTTGCAATAATCCTTTGACAAGTATTTCAAAGTCACCCTTATCAAAAAGAATGTGTACGCCTGCTTGAATGATCAGTGTAACATTTCTTGGCACATGAACATTATTGATGAGATAGTAAGGATTAGCACCACCAGAGCTGCTCCATATTGTGTTCTGCAGAAGTACACCACCAACATTGGTCGATGCTTCACTTCTACTGAATGTAGAAGCGAATAATATGATAATAAATGAAAACATGTCGATAATGAATTGATAATACGCCAAACCATTTGTTGTGCCTTTTTATAATATATTCCCTTCCGTTTTGGCTCACTAACCGCCAGACAGATGGTATTTATGGTGAAATACGACTCTAAAGTTCAGCTAAAAGGTATAATTGAAAAATATTTACAATCATATGACTTTTGTTTGTGTATGACATTTTCTGCCCTTTGCACTATGTTCCGAAGTAACACAAAAACATTGTCTAGGGTACTCACTGAATTATGCAATTAGCTGCAAATATTTTATATGAATATATATGCATAGGCTATACAGTAACGCGTAGACATTCAACAAATTTAGTGTGCTCACCTGTTCGAAGTCCATATTTTTTGTTAATATTTCCTCTTGGTTCTTGCTTATTCAATGATAATTCGAATAGATTCTATTCTTTCGTTATCTATTATAAGTTTTTTTCTTTTCGATCGAGATCAATCGATAAAATATTTGTTAGTTACTATAACATCTTTTTTTTTCTTGGAAAGAAGAAAATTAAGCAATGTGTATTTTTTTTGTCCGGAAAATGATTAAATAATGTTGATCGATTGATGAATTGTTGATAAAAAGATTCACTCCGATAAAATACATTCAAAAAAAAAAAAATACAATTTAATCTATACATTTTTCTTTTCTGCGTAAAATTAAAATTTACAAGATAGTTTTGAAAGGTGAAATCAACCGTTTACACTATATAGAGACTATTCTCAATATATTTCTCGTTCTAGAATTTTTATTGATAATATATGAATAATGACCGCAATCGATGAATATTTTATCTGCACTGGTTTTTGTATAAATCAAGACCCCTGGTGCCCTTTGGATAGTGTTATTTATTTGTTTTTTTTGACATTAATGAATTATGATTTCTCTCCTCGATGTTTATCATACTTGGAAAAGAAATGCCATGCATATTTTTGATTACACATAACGAAAAAATACTGCCTATAAAAACAAGCGAAAAGTACCCATGTTTGTTATTTAATACATTACAGAGAAAATGAATCGGTTTACAATCGTACTTTTATGTGTGTTGATACTTTTTTTCGTCGACAAATCTTCATCTCAACAGTTGTGCCAACCTCTTGCAAATTGTGCACTACCTTGTCCGCTTGGACTTGCACTTGATTCAAATGGTTGTCCCATATGCACGTGCAGACAGAATCCATGTTCAAACGGGCAACTTCCACATCCAGGTTTCACTTGCCGACAAGGAACCGATAAATTTTCCTGTCCACCGCAACACGATTGCTACAATGCGCCGGGAGAATCCTCTGGTTTATGTTGTCCTACAAAGTAATGCATAAAATGAAAACAACAAAAACTTTTTTTCAACCAACAGAAGCTCAAATTAGAAAAAAAGCCTATTATCTTTGAACCGCTGACATTCTCAAATATATAACATTAACTGAAATGATTTCATTAGTCCTAGGTAGGGCATTTCTAATCCTAATGCTTAATAGTTTATTAGAAAAAACAAGCAAATTGTGTTTTTATTATTTGTTTGAAATAAATATTAAGGTAATTGAAAGTTAGATATCATCGAGGAACAAGAGTCAATAGAGGGTGTGCGTGTGGTTATTCTCGAATGTACATTTATACGCAGACACACACCGACACACAAAACCTAATGCAGCGAACACAGACGCAGCATATGCGACTATTTTTGGCATCTGTGACTGTCCGTGATCAAGTTCTAATTATGGCCATGACTTTAAAAACAAAATATTGGCCAGGATCACAACCGTGATCGTGATAACTATGACTCATAGTGGTCACGTCGGGTACTAATGTCAGCAAGAAAACTGACTGTTGAAGCAAGGCGCATACCACTACTGCCCCATGAAAATCTTAGCTACTCCCCATAATAGAAGGCCAACAAGTCAACCGTAACTGATATGCATAAAAGAAAGCGGACTAATTGTGCAAACTGGATGTTAGTAGAATGTTTTCAAGATTTTCATGCGTTACCCCAGTGAAACATTGTGTGCCGATAATTTTCGTGCGTACATATCACAGAATCATGAGTCATAGAATCTTCCTGGTTTGAATCCTTTAGGATATAGTTCATGAATTGAATTGACTGAAACTATGAATTCGAACACGTAGCAACAAAAGAAACATTGATAGACGAAATGAAATTTCCTGTCAAAAACGTTGAAAAAGACAAACATATACATTCTATACTTGATATCATTATACAATTACATGTCATCCAAAACAAAAATTAGAGTAGGTTATATTCGTTAAATCAGATTTGCAAATTACTTTGTGCAGAATTTCAAACGTTGTTTTTTGATAAAAAAGACAGGCGCTTTAATCAAACGAAAAATACAGCAGTTTTGAAAATACTAAAAGTGCAATCAATTATGGACCATTTGCTATATAAAATCGTTGATCTCAATATGCATTCTATTCAATAACATTCATTTGATATATTCTATCAGTTTTCTTATCTCGTATAGCCATACAATTGATTGAATTCTGATGACGATAACTAACATCATCACTTAATGCTACTAATCATCAATTACTATAAATAACTATCACTTGTTATGTTGCAGATATAATTATAATTAATAGACAAATACAAAATTTGTATCAACATCGGCTCGAAAACTTTAATTCATGAACATTCCATTTTACTGTTTCTTGTAGTTTTCGGGTGGGTGTGGCTCTTCTTGTTTCGCACCTACTTCTACACACCCACATCCACGAAATTCTTTCATAATGATATTATGTTCTTTCTGGTCCACGTTACTGTACTAAACGAGAAAAAAAAACAATCAGCCATGCAAAGGTCGTTGTTTAAAACGTCAAAAGATTCATATTCATTCGATCCATCGAAAAACTGTCTCAAAGACCTTATGATTAATTGAATATATAAAACATGGATGCTTAGCAAAATTCATCATACAAGTATTCGCTAAAATATAATGTTCAGAAACTTACTATAGCTGAATCAGTAAAATCGCGCTCGACCAATTTGTCTTTCGAAAATTCGACTTTTCGACGAGTGTTGCAAAAGATGACAGCTTTTGCAATGGACACTGTTTCATAGAGATCACAGAATGTGTCCAATTCAAGGGGGAAATAACTGACTTTTATGACTTTTACGACTTTAAAGTCATTTAGATCACTTAGATCATTTAGATCATTTAAATCGCGAAAGTCATTCAAAGTCATCAATAACTAAGTATATTTGAAAGAGAATGTTAGTAAATATTCATCTAGAATCTGTTCACATGTTAACATATCAATATACGCTTCGATCGT
>CAJNSZ010003710.1:0-10505 GCA_905329745.1 Rotaria sp. Silwood2
TTTCTGTTATCAAAAACTTGCGTCCTCTACAAATTGCAGCATGATTAGTAAAAAAAATAACTTTCTATTAAAATCTTTTAAAACAATTTACTTTCAATATTCGTTCGCAGTAATCAAATTTAAATCAAACGAAATTTTAAAAATTTGAATTTACTTAAAATTTATTTTCGTTATGTTCGCAAATGAGAAGTAGCCATCTAAAAACTATGATGTTTTTGCCACTTATAGTATTTGTATAATACTGATGATTGGTCAAGTCTAAGGGGTCTACACCTGGTTTGAAATCAAAATAATCAAAGTCTTCAAAAAATCTGTTCGTAAATAGCAAAAGATTCTTTTGAAGACTTCGATTATTTTGATTTCAAACCAGGTATAGACCCCTTAGACTTGACCAATCATCAGTATTATACGAATACTATAAGTGGTAAAAAAATCATAGTTTTTAGATATATTATAGAAGCACGACGATAAAAAAGAGATTGGGGCTTCCGGTCAGACTGAGCATCCCCATATATATATGTTGAATCGATCACAACATTCAGTATGAAAGACAGTGGGAATGGATAGTATGTGAAATCAATACATTTGTACGGTGTCACAGGGCTCTAAAGAAGAATTTTTAGTGTGAGAGAAGGAACTGAAAATTTCTTTTTTATGTTCTATTAGTGTTTCATAATAATTTCATAAAATATCAGATAATGAAGTCGAATTGTATCATTTGTATCAAATCAATGCATGCTTTCTTACATACATCTCTAGTGCTGATAAAAGCAACGTTTTTTTCGTAGACTTCTCTCGGTATATGCTACTCGTGGTTTGAGAACGGAGCATATCATGTTTTGCACCTTAATTTAAGTCTAATGTCTACAAGTAATTTTTAGCGGAAAAAATGACCTACGCTAAGCTAGTTTTTGTAGCTAGCTTAGTGCATTTTGATCAATATATAATTTCGTATAATTTGTTGCAATGACATAGCGAAATTTTGTACTCAGACGCATCTTTCATTCTTCACGATACTGCTTAAGATGATACGCAACGCTTTAGTCACTGGTGCTTCGCGAGGAATTGGGCGTGCCATTGCTCTTCGCCTTGCCAGAGATGGTTTCAATGTGGCTGTCAACTCTACTTCATCAAGCAAATTAGAGCTGAACTGCGTTCGAAAAGAAATTGAAGCGATCGGTCGGAAATCTCTTGCCATCACTGCTAATGTTTCTGTTGATAAAGAAGTCGAAACAATGGTGCAACATGTTGTAAAAGAACTTGGCAGTTTGGATGTAAGCATTCATTCTTACTTCGGTACTTTCATATATTTTGATCGAATTATATAGGTTATGGTTGCCAATGCAGGAATTTCTCAGATAAAACCACTTATTGATGTCACTTCAGAAGAGTGGGACAAAATATTTGCAACGAACATGCGTGGCCTCTTTCTTTGCTACAAAGAAGCTGCTAAAGCTATGATTGACAGAGGCAATGGAGGCAAAATCATTGGAGCTTGCAGTATTGTTGGATACAGGCCATTTCCAATGGTGAGTCCTTACTCGGCCAGTAAGTGGGGTGTGCGTGGTCTTACACAAGCTGCTGCCATGGAATGGGCCAAATACAAAATAACGGTTAATGCTTACTGTCCTGGTATGTTCGATACTATTCTCTTTCAAATTCAAAAGCATTCTATTGTAATTAAAACAGGTATTGTTCAAACTGCCATGTGGGATATGGCTGACGAAGAATTGGCGAAAATTAAAGGAAAACAAAAAGGAGAGGTTATCAAAGACTACTCAAACAAGCTTATCGCACTTGGGCGTATAAGCGAGTCAGAAGATGTAGCAAATTTTGTATCATATCTTGCAAGCAAGGACTCGGACTATATGACTGGACAGAGTATTATGATTGATGGTGGAATTGAGTTTTCTTAAATTTCAAGATACAGTAGTGAACAAAGGTTTTCGAAATACTACTATTTTCATTTTAATTAATTACATTAGAAAGTGATTATAAAGTTGGTTGTTATTACTTAACAGAAAAAAAAATCAAATTTTCTCGAACCTTTTTGCTTAAATTAAAATAAAGCCACGATGTTTTCAATTATTTTTACAAGCGATTATACCTGATTTCTTTCATGAGAAATCCAAACTATCGATTTTAATTTATTACATCAACAGCGATTGAAAACGAGTAAATGTTTATCCGATTTCTTCGATCAATAATCTAAAGGAATGATCTTCACCCGATTTTTGTAATTCATACGTTGATCCATGATGAACCTAGCGGAATTCATAGGCACGCATCAATACATTTCAATACTATTTATTCAGTTGGAAGCAACTAGAGCGTCAATTTTAACAGTCAAAACTATTCTAAAAAGAATATTTCTCAGTTTGTGAGATGTAGCTCTTGCTTATAATATATTATTAATTCTATGATGTATGTTAGTGATTGTGAAGTCGATGATAGTAACATTTGATTGGATTCCGGTTCGCTTTGTTCTTCATTTCATCTAGACAGATCTCAATACATCGCTGATTTTACAATGAAGTAGTATTGATGTGAAGAGAAGACAAACTTCTACACCCTCAATATCGAATTTGATTAGAGTGTGGGTGTGCAGGCGCGAGTATAGATGTTCTCCTCACACCCACATCCGACGCTACGCCAACACCGACACCCACATGCACACCCACACCCCACACCTACACCCACCGACACTCACATCCACCCCTTCCAAAGAGAACTTTCTAAAATAGACACAATAACTAATAGCTTGTCACGAATAGATACTATTGAGACTAATCTTTTTTTTTATTTCATCGAAAACAAAATTCGATCATGATATTGACCATCCAATCTTCTTTTGCCCTTGTTTATAAGTTTGAAGCAATGTGTTGTTCTATTGGAATGTTATTAATCTTTTAATATACTCCTTGTCAGATGGTTAGTTGAACATAAACATTAATCAATAGTTCTAGTTTCAGCATCGAACTCAGTTTCAATCGAATATTCAAGATGATGAAATGAGATTACAACTTGACTGCACGACCAGATTCTAATATTATTTCAATACTCTGTCTGAAGATTTCTTATACATTCTATTGACGATCAAGCTATAAATCTTTGAGCTATACCATTAATTATCTGTTGTGTACGTTAAATATTTATCGATCAAATCGATCATTTATCGGATTTGATGCTCTCTAATAGGGTGTAAATACAAAAAAGAGACTGGATATTGAAATTTTGTGTCTAATTTTTATGATAATGTTATTTAACAACATAAAACAATATCGATGTACAGTTACTATGGGAATAGGATGAAGATTAGTTGATTCATGTCTAACCATAAGACTTCTAGATCAAATAATGAAGTAAATTGCAATATATATCCAGATATCATATGAGTGTCTCTCTTTAAAATATCAAATCAGAGTAAAACGATTATCATCTACAGTACTTTTTTTGGTGTTAATGATCAAAGGAAGATGAAGAGAAGTTTTCTCGAAAGATGATGGCCACATATAGAATAATAAATATAAATTTTTCTGCTCATTAAAATTAAAACTCTGTTGAAAAAAAAAGAAGATAGTTGAATATTTTGTTCTTGCTCCAATACGAAGTCATGATAGAAAAATTCAAAATCTGAAATAAAACTTTTTCGAAGTTGAATTGTATATTTAATTAATAAATTCAATCTCATAGAAGAGTTTGTATGATTAATAAATTGTATCAGCTTTATTGAAATTTCAGGAAGGATTTATAAAGAATACATCAACAATCATTATTTTTCTTTTTACTTAGATCTGACCAAAAGTTCCCAGAATATTAAATAAAAATATAAAGATAAGGAGATATTTTTTATTTTATTTTATCAAACGTTGAGGATAATTGCCATGATTATTTATATCAAGTTTAATCCTTTCGACACAATTTATTAAAAGTTTTTTTTTAAGTTTTTTTTCGGAAAAATTTTTAGCTGCCTTGGATATCACATGAGCTAATCATATTTCATTTATTTTTAAAATTTAGTGGGATTTTGTTCGATCATGTCAGTTTCATTCTAGCATTACTAGTAATGGGATATGGATTTATTTTAGGTAGGTCAATCATAAGTCATCTGATGCTAACTGGCTTATTGAAGATGAATTGTCAAGGATTATTGTTCATGGAAACAGATGTGAAGCAAAACTTTGTTTAGTATATCCATTAAATCAAATAGTCCTGAGTGTAGATAAAGGTAAGACTGTAGATCGCAAGTATTATATTGAAAATTATCTGAACCCTTTTGTTAATGAAATATGGAAACAAACATAAACATCAGGTTCAAAATGTACAAAATTGCTTAAAGATGATCGTTGACTTCATACTCATCTGATTGTTATTAATTATTTGACAGAAGAAGACACCAATATAATGTCATAGCAGTCATCTTCGCCAAGCCTGGTACTATATAATTTGTGGCTACACTAATTTTATCGAATGTAGTTTAACTGATTAAATAAATGAAATATGATTAGCTCATGTGATATCCAAGGCAGCTAAAAATTTTTTCGAAAAAAAACTTAAAAAAAAACTTTTAATAAATTGTGTCGAAAGGATTAAACTTGATTTAAATAATCATGGCAATTATCCTCAACATTTGATAAAATAAAATAAAAAATATCTCCTTATCTTTATATTTTTATTTAATATTCTGGGAACTTTTGGTCAGACCTAAGTATTTAAATACTGACTTTATTAGAGATCGACAGAATAATTTATTTGTCTTTTATTTAAAAAATGGATACGAATAATACTAGTGCACTTATAATTACAATGCTTTCTATTTCAATGAATTTTTCCGTGTCCGATGAAACACTTCAGTTTGAAAGTAATGAAAAAAAAAATTTTAGCTTAGTAGAAATAGATGAATGCATTTGAAACAAGTAATAAATTAGCTAGAGATCGACTAAGGTAAAAAGAAAACTTTTTAAATAAAATAAAAAAACAAGATACGTTTATTATTAAAGATATACATTCTATGATAGATCACCTTTTACTACTAGTCTTCCATATTATGAACATATATTTAACTGGAAAAATTAAAGATACAGTTATTCGATGAGCTTATCAAACAGGGTATTATGTTAAATGTCGATTTACTTGAGATAACATAAATTTACCTTTTTTTTCAATATTTACAAACATAAATCTTGTGTTTATTAGATTGTCATGGTTTGCCTGTGATATGATCTATTCTTCAATTATTTTCGTAAATTGATAGTTTTAAATAGGAATATGAAATCTCGATAAAACATTTAATATTAAAGATTCTGAAGATGTAGCCAAAATGGATATTGCGACTTCTAATGATCATTGTAGAAAAATTATTATTCGATATGCTCAAGAATGGAAAGTATGTTCACCTTCTCTGTATCATTATCAAATAATAAAAATAAAAATAATTTAGGAATCAGTTTGATTTGTATTGGAAAAATTATATAAACAAGATTTTGTCTATCATAGATATCAAGTATGAATAAAGAAATTATTAAAAGTTTTGAAAATAAAAATTTTCTCTAAAGATAATGCCTTATTCAATGGGTTGTTGTACTTTCGTTATCGAATTTTGAAGCTGATTGAAATTATAAAGATACAGATGTAATCTAACTATTTGGGTATCATTTCTACTTGCTTTTTACCTAACAGTAAAACTTATTACTTGAACAATAACAACATGAACATTACTATCGAATCTTGCAGTTTGTGTTAATGAAAATTCAATTTATGTTAAAATTCTAAATTTTTTTACTTAATAAAAATAATAGAAGACATCATAATCAGAGTTTTCTGTTATTTAGATAAAACTAAAAATACGAAGTTTTTATTCTAATGGAAAAATGATTATCTGAATATTATAAAAAAAAAAAAGAAGCTAATACCTATCAAGTATTGGCAATGTGAGTTTATTTAGAATAAATAATTCGTTTAATATACGTATACAGTTACTCGAAAAAGTATCCGACCACCTCATTTTAGTCTCATACAAAGACTTTATTCAAAAAAAAACTTTTAGAAAGACCGATTATTGTGAAACTTATGTATGATAGAGAACTTTGTTTGTTCTATTCAATGGTGCTATATGAAGAAAAAAAAAAGCAACATGTGTTCGAGATTGAAAGTGAATTTTTTCGAAAAATGATGAAATTATCGAAAAAAAGTAGATGCTTGACTAGGAGTGATCCTTTATCTTCACTTTTCTTTATAATAAAGGATAAAGATAAATGAATTCTTTATTCTTAAAAAATAAAGATAAATGGATCCTTTATTTATAAAAAATAAAGTTAAATAAATAAAAGAATACTTTATTGTTAAAAAATAAATGTAAATGAATCATTTATCTTTTAAAAATAAAGGGAAAATAAAGGAATAAATGATATCTTTTGCGATAGATAATATGATTAGAAGAACACTAGAATCATGGAATGAATATATAGAGATATTATTATCGTTTAAAAATATAATTTGATTAAAAATATATTTCCTACGATGAAATTTAAAAATAACAGAAATACAAGCTTTATATCTGACTTTTTAGAATAGGAAGAAAGAGAAAAATCCTCTTATAGCATTCTAATGTAATCAAAGACTTCTTATGCATTCAGACATCTTCTTGAAGTGTTATTCAGAATCATAGAATGTCTCAATTGATTCGATGATCACTCAATCTTCATATGTCTAAATAGAATTTCTTTATAATTTTAAATTTCACTTTTAATTATCTACATTCTTGCTCAAAATAATCTATATATCCTTATAACCTCAAAAAGAATTATAAGCAATAGTATAAGTTTTGTATGTTTCGTAGCATGTTTGCTTGCTTTTTTGAACTAACAAGTACATATATATTTGTGAGATTTCAAAGAAACTATTTAAATTAAGCCCTCTTTATCCCGAAAATTTAGTCAGTTACATAGTTTCACCATCTAATTCTTGTCGCATTAAGTTGGTTGAGGACAAGAATCTAATTTTTGGAACTCGATAGTTGGACTCCGCTGTAAATATTAGCGTTATGAACGTGAGAAGAGTACATGATGTCATGACTCTTTCTATATGTTCGGAAAAGAGTGTGAGTATGTAGCTGATGGAAGAAAACATGATCGTGCATTTGAAGACATTCACTGGAAGAAACAAAGATGAACCAGTTTTTAACAATCATTCACATACTCATCATAAACTTCAATTGTGGTGTTTCAGTTTCAAAGAAAAAATTTGATGTTGCACTTCCAGGAACAGTACAAAACGCGAGTTAGATCATTACGGTGATATGCATCAAAGAATAGAAGTAACTTAGCTAAAGTGATACGATTTCGATAGTACTTTTCGTGAAATAAAACATCTTTCGAATAAAAAAAGTAGAGATGAATATGATAATATAAAACTAGTGCTTTGCAAATCAATAATATTCAATAATTTTGACAAGGACATGTAAACTTTAGAAATCATTTATAAGAGAAAAATGGTCTATGCTCACAATTGTTTTCATGCTAATAGAAAACGATCTATTTAATCATCTCAACAGATTCTCACAACTATCAACTTCAATATGAGCAAGAAACTATTCAAATATACTATTAATGTCCTTTTTTTTTGACTTTTGCCCTCTGGTTTCTCGTACGAAGTGTAATCATCTGTTATATTTTTGAAATCATCTACTCGATAACTTCATTATAATAAATTTGTACTACTTGATGCAATATCTACCAAAAAATAACTATACATGACTACCTTGAAATCTGTGTGAATATTCAAATTTTGTCTGTATTTTGTGTTCATTTTAACTAAAAAAATGAAGTGTCAGTGTAGTAGAAGTAAAACTGAGACTCACTCATAATCATTAATCAATGTTATAAAAAAACAAAAACTATATAATTACTTATTTTAATAGTAAACTAACAAATGCTTTTCAAAGCTTTATTTTCGAGGATATACTTTCTATTGATTGTATTACAAAAATTTCAATTATTAACTATTGTATGAAGAAATCTCATTAGTTAGTTGAACTAAAAATATCAGTAACTTACTAGTGATTGTGATAGTCCATATATTTAAAGAAAAGGCCTTGAATAAATATATGAGGAAATAAGATATATTTTGTTGAACACACGGCGCAGTAAGAATGTAGGTAGAGTGTGAGATACAATGGCAGTCATTTCCTACTCTTGGATTCAAATGTACATTTGTATGTACACTAGCCAATCCTACATACTTATTTACTATATATCTATTGGATTTCTGTGTCGTTATTTTTTTCATGTAATTTACTGAAATTTCGTTCTTAAACTATGAGAAAATATCCAATTCAAACTGAAGATAATCAAGAAAAACAAACTCATGTACTAGCTGAAAAATTAGAGTATCTTGTTAAATATTTTTCCATATAATTTAATGAGAACTATGCACAATAAAACTGAAGTAAACAAGTTCAAACGGTTATCATAGTATTTATTATGTGGATTTATGTGAAAGAAATACAAAAATTTATTTGGATCATTGTGCATTTTTTTAAATTTTATCACCAGTTACTTTCAGGATTACAATGGATCGAATATAAACCAGTACTTCTACTCTTTCGATGAGAATTTGTACCATGAAAATATTGATAAGATCATTATAGTTGTTTATTAATTTTTTTTCTTTCTCTCCATCACTCTCTCATGCATACATCGAGAGAGTCTCTACTTCAGATACTTTGTTTAGTATTCATTAAAGACGTCTTGAAAAGAAAATGAACAATAGTTAATTCTTCAAATGCATTTGTTCACTTTTTTTAATATGTTCGCTATCATAAAAAACAAGTAATGAACATTTTTTTTTTAATATGGATTTTATAAAGCATTAAAACTGCTTCTGCAATTTACTCAATAGAGAACGAGCCATTCATGTTTATTATGGGAATCGTATTGTAGATAGGTTGTTTACTTTCTTTTTGCTATGAGGACTATAGAAAATTAAGATAAATGTTTTTTTTTTCTACATAGATTAGATATGTTTAGGAAGAATGATATTTATATTTAAATATATTATTGTCAAGAATCGTGTTGATGGAATGCTGGTAGGAATCCTCCTTTTTATAAAGCATTATATTGTTATTTCAGCGACGTGAATCATTTTTGAATCAGTTTTCTCTCTGGCTGGCTACGTGCATCACAAACAGCAGTCTTCTTTGTCATCAACTACATTCAGATATATTATGTTGTTAAAAAAATGAAAATTATCTTTCGTAAGAAAAGCAAGATCAATAGAATTACTGAAATTTTTTTTTTAATAGTACATGCATTATTCAAAGAGCATGTACATGAAAATTTAACATACAGAGTTCAATACAACATGAGCTAGCCTTACAATAGTCCATTATATTCACCTCTTTTTCAAAAATGCTTTAAGAAAACTGTAGTCTATACATATGAACACAAGACAATACAAATTAAGATTCGATAATCGAATCGTTTTCATAGATTAGTCATATATGATCAACTTGCCTATTTTTCAGTAAGTAGAAAAGAATACATAGGTCAACTCTTTATATCTGTATTTGACTGAAGAATTTTTTTTTTAATTAAAGTCTTCAATCATTCAGACCATACTTATAGAATTGACATTCTTGAAAAATTTTCTTTGCGAGCTTCTCCCAATGATATAATACTTTATTTCATAAAAAAAATCTTCAACTAAATACAGATATAGACAATTGATATATCCATTGTGTCCTATACCTACTGTAAAATAAATAAGTTGCTCTGTAGATAGTTCTTCTTTGGAAATGACTCAATTTCCACAATATGCCTCGGCTTTTCTTTTATTCGTGAATATAGATTCAGCTTTTTTTAAAAATAATCCTAGAGAACTGTTTTTGAATTTGAATTATGTATGAAAATTTTTGGAGACAAAAAGTAACTTATTATTATTATTATTATTATTATTAAACTAGTCTACCTTCTATTCAAATTATCATGTTAAATTTACATTACAAAAACTGTAGAGAATAAATGTATCAATATGGCAAATAATGCCTGCCAACAGAAACTGTTTTATGTATAGATATACTTGGAATTAAATCATCCAAAAAAACTATGTTCATTACAGCTCATATATGTGTTATTTTCTATTGTCGGATTTTTTTAAAAATGTCATCCACCATTTTTGGAATAACTCGGCAACGGTGATAGCCAGAGGGTTGTAGTTTTTACTATTGGATAGAGCGGCGGGGAGAGCCCATAGCCACATACGAGGAACAGAAATTGGAAAAAATTTCTACTTTTGTTTTCGGAGAAATATCTTTTTTTGATACATAACCCCTATGCTCTCCGTAGCAACATAGGCTCAAATTACATCAAAATATAGCCCGGCTCTTGCTCTATCTACCACATAATTTTCACATCATTTGAATATTTCGTCGAAGCGTTGCATATTTTTTAAGATATTGAAAAACACGCGTTTTTACATGCGAAATAGACGCAAATTATGCATGAAAA
>CAJNSZ010003711.1:0-10505 GCA_905329745.1 Rotaria sp. Silwood2
GTGTGTTGGTAGAGAATTTCACCTGCTATTTTTTGATATTAAATAAAAAGAATGGTTCGGATAATGAGGATAATAGCGGAGAAATGTTAAAAATACTTGATACTAGACTTATTTATAGGTCACTGGTTATATCCGTAAAATAAGTTTGTTTTGGAGTAAAATATTATGAAAGTTTCAGCTTAAACACAATGTTTTTCTTTCTAGGATATTAAAGTCCACAAAAATCACTCTTATCCTACGAAAGATGCTAGAATTTTCGATTTTGTGGACTTTAAAATCTCAGGAAGAAAAACATTGTGTTTAAGCTGAAATTTTCATGATATTTTACTCCGAAATAAACTAGTTTGTGGATATAATTTCAACTCGACATATTGTCATTCGATTTTTCGGTATATAGGCTATATTTATATATATATATATCTTAGTGGAAACTATATTATGCAACAAAATTCGAGCTCAAGAGTGGTCGAACAGTTAAAAAAAACTTGCTCGGGCAGCTCCGTTATCATTGTTTGCTTCATAAAATATATGCGAGTTCCATAAAACGTTCCGTCAATATGTATGCACGAGTTACTATGATAATAAGTTTATTATATCTGGAAACATTGGAAAATAAAGAAAACTGAAAGACTTTTGGAGAGACTGGTGAATTGATAAGTAAAGAAAAATAGTCAAAGTTCTTGTTTCAATTCAATACTGTCTGCAAGTGTCCCTCCTAATATTCAAATTATTAGTGGAATTATATAAATTGTAAATAGTTTCGAAAATTAAGTTTTCGTAACAGCGTTACATTGATTCTACGTTAAGATACAATATTTTTTAGAAAAAAACGGAGTGTAATCCGATTCATCGTGAAAAGTTAGTCATATACATTCCACTACTTTGTTTTCTGATATTCCGTAAATGGCTCACAGAAATTTTAAAATAAGGTCTTTTTCTTAATTTTATTACAACAATTTTAATTCAGTTTTTGTTTCTAGGGAATTTTTCAATGTAAAAGAAACGGCAGAATTATTATTTTTCTTAATAAGAAGAAAAACGTCGAAAACGACATATTTACGTTATTGTCAATTTGAAATTTTTAACATAATTAGTTCAATAGAACTTGTTAGTTTATTGAAAAAAATTACAATTTTTCTAGCCTTGACAGCCATTTTTTTTGTCTGAAAATTTTTCAACAAAAACATGATAGTAGAGTCTAAAATTTCTTTAAGACATCTATTACAATCGAAAAGATGAGACTTTGGTGCATTGTTCTATCAAAACAAAACCAAAAAAGGAATCCGAAATTTATTAATCATATTTCATTTTATAGCTAGCTAGCTATTCATTTCTTCCAAATATTTGTTGATGAAAAGAAAATGGTAAGGCACGAACAAAAAATTAATAGAAAGATAAAATATTGACAGTATTTTGGTGCGAATTAACAAAATGATTCTTGACTTTGTGAAAATTGATGTTAAAATCGTCCTTCATTGCTAAAATGTATAAATCACTCAATCGGAGATCTAATATTATTTTATGTGGGTATGAGTGCGATTATTGAACTTTGCTTAAATTACAGACACATCCTTTCTTTTTTCTGTAAAGAAGATAAGTGCAAAACAATTCATTAGTATCATATTCGAGTTTTTTGTCAATGAGCAGCATTTTTAACAGTTACTTAATCTTATTTAATATTTCGTTTGTCAAATTTATAAGAAAACACATATTTGATGAGATAATTTAATTATACGTCCAACCAGTGATAAGTATAGTATGAACTGGCGATGGAGAGAGAGGTATTTGTATTGTGAGTTAATTTTTTTCTTTTGGTGAATGGGAAAGCTCCTTGAAACTTAAAACTAAATAATTTTACGAACATCAAAAGTTTGAATTTATTTCTTCTTACATTTTAAAAGTAACGGCATTCTGAATTTTTGATAAGTGCCCTTTTTTTCTTATTTCAAAACTCAATGTCTTTTGCAAATTTGTGAGGTCTACCCGATCATTAGAATAAAAAGGACGAAATTTTATGCTGAAATGGTGAATTGTTCATATCTAACATAAATTGTAAATACCTTAAAATTCGAATATCTCAGTCCATGTACATCACCAGAAGGTCATATATTTTGTGAGTCTTTTTTATGTGACGGTGACACATTTAATTTCGGCTGATTATTTCTAATATTATTAAACGGGCAGCACACATATACACTATCAGGAAGGAAAAGGAAGAAAATTTAAATGACTGGCGAATGAACTCAGTTCCAATCTAGTCTTACTCTGCCTATATCATTAACTAAATCATATTCAGTGACTTCTTTGAACTATCGATCTACTAAAACTTAGCTGCAAGAAGGAGAACTCTGATTCGGAGCCATGAAAATATATCCGAATGAATCGAAATGGATCTGAATGGATTGCATTAGCTAAGAATATTCAGAAATACGTAAAAACTGATTTCATGCATTAGTAGGATGATTCCATTGATGTATGATATACTACAAAGTCATAAAACTTGCTGAACCACTAGATAACAATAAACAAATGGCTAAATATGCATAAAAACTGAATACAAACGTTAACTGTTTCAAGAAAATCAAGTTTGAATTTATTCTTGGGTATATGAAGAGAATGAATAAAGAGACCAATATTTGTTTTGTTTTCATGTGCAGCACACATCTGCGCAATTTTTCTCTTTTTTTATATATGTAGAAAAAGGTTTAAAATATGTAATTTCCTGAATTATATAAAAATTAGAAAAAATAGTTGAATAAAAATTGACTAGTAGTTAACAGACTAAATACACATTTTCACAGCAACTGATTACCGTAGATTGATCGAACATTATCGAGAAAAAAATCTTCTTATTTATTTAATCAGCTTCATGCAAACCGTCATTTGAATTTTATTCTATTCCTCGTCATTAAAAAAATGAGCAATACATGTGCCTCGAGTAAAAAAAAAAGTAAAATAGATAAGACAGGTAACTGAAACATGATCATATATGTATTTTTCAAACTATATCCTTAACAGACAAACAGCTAATCGGAATTCGATAAATTTTGGAAGAAAGTTTGAACTACGTGCATCTACAATATTAATCGTATTGAAATACTCTAATTATAATTAAATGTATCGTTAAGACTTCTATTCGATTGTGTAGATTTGTACAACCAATCAAAGCATCTTTACTGTTTAAGTTTTGAATTCTGACAATAAAATTCACAGTGAATTTTATATTTCCAAAAAAACAAACAACTTACATTAATTTTGCTCTAATTCAAATCAATCGAACTCCTTCAACAGAGTCCGTGGGTAAAAGCGATTCATATTAAACTGATATCTCGATTAATGTGAATTTGAATAGAAAATACTCTACATTTGTTTATAGTCGAAGCTGAGAGTCTTCAGTCCTACCACCACCAGTTCTTGTAGGCCCCGTAGTGCATCGATAAAATTGCAAAGTCATATCATTTAGTCCAGACGAGAAGGAAGAAATCATCCCTCTCTTAATCCATCAGAAATATGTAGAAGTACGTTGGTAACGACCATAGTATGCACACCAACACGTACTCATAATCATAGATCCAAATATTACGACCACATATAGTTATCGAAAATATTACGCAGTCGCTCATAATAGCACTACAATAACAAAATTAAAATACATCGACATATGAAGTCAATAATATGTACTGTTTTTTTTTTATTTAGTCGAATAAACTTATCTAAAGTTTCTTTTCATCTGGACAAGTTAAGCAAATATTACTATTAAGTATTACTGTTGATATCATGAAAGAAACATTACTTGTTATCAATTAAAAACAACATGTATAGCTTTTCATAAATAATTTTTAATGGTATTTGATGATAAGTAAAATTTTTTTCATGTTACCAACAGTAATACTCAATTGTAATATTTGCGTATCTTATCCAAGTGAAAAGAAACTTTGGATAAGCTGATTCGACGTAATAAAATGCCAGTACATAATAGTAAACCAATGTGTCGATGTATTTAAATTTTTTTTCATTGTAATGCTATTTATGGAACACAGTGCATTTAAATAGTCGCGATAAAATTGTCGATTTTCGCGAAATTTTGATGATATGGGTTTTAAAAACAAGATAGAAGGCAAACACAATCTTACGGAGAGTGTCCCAAGAGCCATCTATCACAAAAAGATTTGCATATCTCCACCGCGTTTCGAACAATTAGTTTACTCCGGATCCTGCACTTTTGGTTTTTTAGGTTTAAGGCCGAGGTTGGATCAGTAGGAACATGGACCCACAGCTCCCTACAAGTATGACAGAAAAAAATTCATTTTTGCGAAAGTGTCATGCGCAGATCTGTCGTTTCATAAAACAGTTTTCTATTCTCACCAACAAATGATAGGGCTATGGTTAACGTATTAGAAAACGTTAAATTACGATAGATCTGCAATACAATTTGATGTGTCAATAGTGTGACCTCAACATCGGCATGTGTCGGTGAAAATCAAAAAATTTTTATGTAGTTTCTTAATTTGCCAAAAATAAAAGAAAAAAGAGAAGATACATAAATGAGCTAAACAAATAGATAATAGAAACTTATCTAATTTCGCATGTATCAACGAAACAAAACTAGTAGTAGTATGTCTTTAACAATATCGTATTTTTTTTAATGATTATTAAAAATTGACTTGTTATTGTGTTGAAAAATTCGAGCGATTTCTACGAATATGAATTTTCGCATTTGCGATGTATTCATAGAAACATAAGTGATTGCAACGCTCTGAAAAACATAAAACCGAAAACTGAGCTAAAACCAATGATGTTACATATTGCTAATCCGGAGAGATCAATCTGCTAGCACATCTATAAACAATTTTTATTTATCACAATGTAGTAGACTTTCTTAGAGTAGTTGTTTGATGAAACGTCTCCAATTATATTGTAACACAGTCAGAAATAGACTTCAACACTTTCTTTTCTTTGTTTGAAAGTTCATTTAGTTAGATTTAATATACCTTCATAACAATAGATGAGTTTATTACTTTTTTTTGTTGCTTTAAAAATGAAATGCCAGTTCATTTATTTAGAATATTAGAGAACTACAAACTTCTCTTGTAGAGATTTACAATTTTCTGCTAGCATCTTGTATCTGTTTTCTTATTAGTTGAACTTATTCATTCAAGTACAAATTGCTCGATCAATTTTCAAAGAATCTTCCATTGAATTTTCTATACCACATTCGGCTGATCTGAAGTCAATGCTTACATGAAGATGATTACTTGAATACTTTATTTCAGTAAACGGTTTTTTTTAGATTAAGGTAAAAGAGTTGAGTAGGTGCATCTTCTCAATTTCTTAAAATAACAGATGCATTTCTGCTTTGGAGTGAATATTTATACATATCCACTCGTTTAGTGATCTTTCGCTAATATTTGTGTTATAATTGATGTGCATCACGTTTCTAAAGAAGTAGTATAGAACTGATAAGGTGCAGTCGGAGTACAGATATTCAAATTTTCAGCTACTGTAATTAACATTGGATATTATCATCTTTCTAATTAAGATTCACTTGAAACAATACGAATACAATGAGAGAAGAGAAAAAAAGCTTTGTTCTGAAGATGTCTGCTCTAGCTTTCTGAATTGAATAGACTTCGTTCATTTTTATCGAATTCTATCTAGTTAATTAGAAATATATTAGAGTAGGAAAGCTACTGTTATGGAGTGATGAGACATGGAAATTTAATCTATTCGATTTTTTTTCATCATAGAGAGCCTATTTTTAAAAGAAAAATTAAACTTCAAAATTTGCAGAGATCATTTACAGATTGAGACTTCTTAATTCTTTTCCTCCCCCTAAAATCATTCATAAAGTTGTCTAAGAAGTTGTTAATTGTAGAAAACATGTTTTCTTTAGAAATAAAATCAAACTCACAGTATTTTCAATTATTCATTGAGGTCAATTGACTGAAAAACGTTTTTATCGAAAAAATAACTTTGTGATTCAATCAGAAACTATTTCAAGCATAAAAGAAAAAAATATGAAAAGTAAAGATTACTGATTTGTAAACAAATAAAAGTCTAATCATCAACACCAACTCAAATGTATTTGCCACATCCTCACATTGCATGATTCAGAGATGAGCTGTTTCGTTGCTAATTTTTAAATTTAACCTGAGCCGAACAGATAAAAGATTTATTTTAAAAATTCTTTTAGAAATAGTTGCGACTGATAATTTTTAAATCCAATACGTTCATCTCTTACTAAATGGGTGTCATTTAAACTCGTGTTCCAATAATAAAAAATTCTCTCTAGAAGGAGACGTCTCTTTACATGTAATTGACTGTTTAATACATCAAAATTTTTATTTAAATGATGGATAATGACAAGATGACTTTGGTTGATACTTAAAATAAGGAAAAAAAGTCGACAGTAAAGACTTCGCAATAAATATTTTAGCGTCACATTATAATTGCACCGTGAAGCAACGTTCAATTTTAACCGGCAAATAAACAGCCACTGCAGAATAAAATACGAGAAAATAATACAAAAGATAATGAGTTCGTGATGATGACAAAATTTTCAAAATAAAATTCTCAATCTATTTCTTTTAATAAATTTAAAAGTTGACATTATCTTGAATGATTATTCCATATCTAGAAAAGAGACTCTTATTCATTCCAGAACGAATACGAGTTAGTTGTTTACCAACTTATTCTATTGTTGTATAATTTTGTTAAATTTTTTATAGATCTCTGTCGATTACCTCCTAATAAAAGTTGGTTTCTTTCTTCCTACCATTTTCTTTTCTATTAACGCATATAGTAGTTACAGCTTTTTAGATAACTTAGGTTGTGGGTGTGTTGGACATATGACAATTGTAACGAATCAAAATATTGTCCGTGATATCTTGAATACAATTGTGTATGTGTGCAAGAATCAAAGCTTCCAAAGCTCGCTATTAATGCCGTTAAGTACCCTTGGTTCCAGTTGTTAGCATCGGTAATAAGGCAGATGGAGACCGTAGAACTTCGACTTAAAACTTACGTTCACTATTTTCTTCGCAAATATATGTCGGTTTCAATAAAATGATGTGAATCAAAAATGAACTTTTCCGAAAAACATAATAATTGAAATATTATGGCAGCTAGCGGGCATCGAATCATATGAATTGCAAATAATATCAGCTCCTAAATTCGTTATGGAGAATCTAGAATCTAAGCAAGATTTTTTTGTATTATCTGTAAGGGTCAAGGGTTCAAGATTTTCGAAATCCAAATTTTCAGTCATTTTTTCATGATATACACATCAACCGATGTAGAATTTCACGCTGAATATAAGTCGATGTCATTGTTTTCGGATAAAAATGAGATTGTTGCCCAGATCGAGTCAATATAACGATGTCGATCAAAAGTGAACTTCTTCACAACTAGGAAAGCATTAGGTTGCATTATCCATATAAATTTCTGGTTCTAAATACCTTGAGACAAGTTCCAATCTTCAATCTAGTTTTTGTTGGGCCTACTGTATCAGTAATGATTTGTCAGCACCCGCTTAATAAAAGAAAACTCGGATCATTTTTCTTTTGCTGAGAAGTATAGTAAAACGATACCATTTCTTATATAGATCTGCAGTTAAAATAGTCTTCAGACGTATAAAAAATGGTCACATCTATAAATAATGGTCTGTATCTTGCTCTCACATTCATATGAAATCAGTGCTTCGGATTCTTCAGATATAAGAACAAAAATTGCAATAATTGATGAAAGATATTCTTTCTAGAAAATATCTTAAAACCAGACGAACCAGTGATAACCAACAGTCAATGGGTCATCACTGCCGATATTCAAATTATTCACTAAGTGACTGTTCATAGTTAATACGTATACTTTCTTTAAAGAGAGTGAGTAAGACAAATGGAGATTTCGACGAGGAATCATAACAAAGAAGAATCAAATTTCGAATGCATTTAAAAAGATTTAAAAAACTACTAAGTTTCTCTTTTTTTTGACAAATCAGGAAATATAAATTTCAAATTACCTTGTTGCCATTCATTGATACATATTCGTTGAAGAATATTAGTGACAGTTCCTTGCAACTGGTCCATTTCTTCGATACGATGTTGGATTTTGATAGGATATTTCAGTTCGAGTAATTCTTGAATGGTCTTTTTTAAGTATTCCATTAAGTCTTGATGATCTAGTAATATCTTCGTATGATCTTTGACCGAGAAACTGCGTTCAAAGTCTCTGATCCGTTCGCCAAGTTCTTCTTCTTTCTCTGTCAGTTGTTTTTGAAAGTTCTCAACTAGATCTTTATTTTTAGTTTCGATAGCGCGAACTTTTTGTTTCAGTCCATTCTCGTGGTTACTGATTATCGAACGAATAGACTCAAAGATTTTTGTAATCTTTTCAATGGTAGGATTTTCATTGATAATAACCGGTTTCATAAATCGATCCAAAGCTAATTTTGTTTTCGTTAACCACTCTTGTTGCTAAATGATAAAGAAAAATGTGTTTTCATGGAATTCCTCCAAATAGAATTAAATTCTAACTTCTTTTGCCTTGTCAGATACTGCATCTTCTATTCCAGTGCATGCGTGACCTTGGTGCTGCAGTATTATACCATCGCGGCATATAAGTTTTCCACAAGTGTTACACCAAAATTTGAGTTTCTCACCAGAATGTTTACTGCATTGTAGTGACGCTACTGGCCTCAAATCGATTGCAGTTGCTACATGTGATTTAAAAATAGGCGGTGCATGAACCTGGGTGTAACATAGTGAACAATAACTAAATTCACATTTTTCACACCAAAATTTAACCTCCGCCGAGTGACAATTGGAACAACACATCATTTCGGCTACAATAAAAATAAAATCGACAATGTCGTTCTATACACAAAGACTATTACTGCGAAAAATAAAATCTTGGTAATTTATTCATAATAATAATCTGTGTAACCAACTGCAAGCGTCTGATAAAATATCCATGTGAGTGAAGGTTTCTGATACTAGAAGTGTATCAGAATAAAAGCACAATTTTTTTGTATATGTCGAACAACTGTGTCCATTACTGCTAGTAGAACTTCAATTAAATTTCACTGAGAACGATCCGAGTGGTTGGGTATAAATCCAGTTGGGTGACTGAATAATTAGTTGAAATAAAATCTTCAAATGTAAATTGTTTCATATGAACGATCTATTTCAAGTGCATCTTTTCACTTTCGATCAATCAATGGGAGCGCAGAAGCTCAACAAAAAATTTATACAGGTTTATTGAGAATTAAGTGTTCTAAAATAGAGCAAGTGTAAGAAATCATTTTTTTTACAAATAAAATCTAGACACTTTCGAAAATTTGCTTTAATTTTTCATTTCGTGTGTTATTCCACAGATATCACGATATCTTGCATGCTCGAAAATTAGAAACGATAGAAATCAATATTTGATCGCAGTTGCCACTAATCTATCACAAATCGATTATTTTTCCATAACTGGAAGAACGTGTACCAATAATGTATTTTGTGTAGAGATCAAGGGGGAAAGGGCAGATTTGAAGTAGAAAAGTGCGGCAAAGTACTTTACTTGAAGTAAGCTTAAAGTAGCCCGAAGTAGCTCAAAGTTACTTCAAGTCCAAAAGTCTGCTCTTTCCCCCTTGGTAGAGATCGACCAAAATATGATCTACTTCCTTTTAAATGCAAATATCGTACTTCAGGTGGTAATTCAAATAAACAAATATTAAAAAATTTATCATTCTCACTTTAGACAGATTACCTTTGTGTATCGCTTAGAGATGGTGCTAAACCTATCAAAGCAAATTTAACAGTAATAATAAAAAGCCTACAACCATGCACAATATATACGTACTATGAAATCAAAAAATAATAATGTGCTATTGTAGTTCTAAAAGTTAGAATAGAATCACAAAAGAAAAAGATCTAGTGTCGAACTCAGGTGGACGAGAAAAAATATGACGAATGCTACGACCTAGAATCGATAGACTGTCTTTATATTCTGACTTCATTCTTTCATAAACAAAATATTCGAACCGAGTATATTGGTTAGAAATATGCTTGATGGTATATATATATGCATCACAATAGACAGAGAAGCAAGATAAATATAATGGTCAAAATAAAATTAGAATATCGTCAACCGATTATTTTTTGTTGCTTACATAATGCTTGTGGTTTTGGCTCGCATGTTTCCATGAGGATCTGTTAATAATAATATGAATGCTGTATAATCTAGAATTAGAATACATCTATATATATAATGTTCAGTGTCTGTCTGTTTCTCTGTGTCGGGTCAAAGGTTAAAGGTCGTATTAGACTATAAGGAGGTGTGGGTGCATGTGTGGGTGTGAATACGGAAGTGAGTGTTGGAATACGTGGATGTAGGTATGGGTGTGGGATGTCCGTGTAGGTGCATATATCCTACTCTCTAACGCGTACATCCACACTCACACGACACACTACCCACAGCTCATTCTCATGTACACCCACACGTACACTCATCCCCATCCATAT
>CAJNSZ010003712.1:0-10499 GCA_905329745.1 Rotaria sp. Silwood2
GACTACACAAGACTACAATGAAACCCAAATTGTGCATATTCTAGATTGGGATGGGGATGGGTGTATGGGTGGAATGGGGTAATCTCTTTTTTCACACTAAGGTATGCACATTTATATATCTGTATCCACATCCCACAGCTATACTCTTTGCAGAATTTGTTGTCCCTTGTAGTGCCTTTTGGTGGGGCGGGGGGCGTAAACTTTGTATCCCTTTGTAGTAAAGGAAAAATTTTAAGTTGTTTCTCCTACTACGGTGTGCCACTTGCATTGTGGCCAGAAGTGCATAAATCCGTGACACTACAAATTGTGTTTGTATTCACGCATGTTTGCAAATACAGGATCATGCAAAAGCGAGACGGATTAGGCGTACAAATAAGGGATTAGAAAAAAGAATAAGGAGGTTAAGAATAGAATTAAAGGTTAAATATAGAATCAAAAGTTAGATATTTTAATAAAGGGTGAGATACATTATTAGGAGTTAATGATACAAGTAATGAATTAGACATAGAATCCAGAGGTTAGACATAGAATTGAGTCGTTAGGGATTGAAATAACGGCGTTAGATATAGAATGAAGGGTTAAGCATAGCCTTAAGAGAGGGTGCAGTATGCAGGGTTAGACATAGAGTTTAGGGAATTAAATAAAAAGCGTACTCGGTCTTGCTGAAAAGTAATTTAAATTGGTTCGTTTTACATAGCGAGATTGGCAGAAAGAACCTTTGACCAAATCAGCAGTACTAGTATAAGTGTGTTGGATGGACTCCTTTTTAGCAGAGTAGAACTGTTTTCGGAAGAAGAGTAAAATGTTACAGATGGAACCATATCTTACTAGAACCTTAAAAGGGTAGGAAAAATGCTTACAAAATCTAAAATTCTAATAAGTTCACTATGACATCTTTTTTGAGAGAGTACTAAAATCTCATTATGTTGTGTAATTGTTCGCAATAATAGAAAACGTATTTCTCGCATAGTTGTCTCTATTCTACGGAAGTTCAGTTCAAAGCTCACTTATAAGTAACTCGGGCATTACTGCAAATACTTACCGATCCAACCAGGTGGCTTATCCTGTTCTATAAACACCGGTATCACCTGTTTCTTCAGATGATCATGTGCATAAACGAATTCCTGTTGACATGATTTGCTTTCGTAGTATTTTTGTGATAATATACATAAAACAACACTTGCCTCTGCTATACCATCAGCTATTTTACCCCATAGATATCCGGTTTTACAATATTTACGATCAATCCAAATATCAAACTCCTCATGTCTCTTTGCTAATTCATTATATAGTTGAGTGCAGACCTCGTTATCTCCGTGTGAATAACTGATCATGATGCTAGGTTTCCGTGGTTTCGGATCAGTTGTACTATCCGCTGATTCTGACATCATATTAAGGACTAACGCACGCAGGCCTAATATATTTCGTCGTTCTAACTTATCAGTTTCCTTTGATAGATCACTAATGTTACAGAGAATGCCTTGAGCCGCTTTTTGTATATTTTCGATATAACGCGGTACATAGTATGTAGACGGCTGATCGTCTTGTTTGTCGTTGATAGTCTTTTCTATTAGTTTTTTCAATTCCTGATTTGACTGTAATTCCTCTTTGTATTGAGGTCGAAGTGATACACTCCAGAGAATGTTCACGAGGGCGGTGCATGTAGGTACTTTCATTGGATTATCGTCTTTAACAATTGAATAATATTTTAAGAAGATATCAATAAAGAATTTTACAATTGGTTCTTCTTTCTCTTCACCGAAATCGACTTGTGCATGATGTAAAATATAATCCAACGTACGGTCATAACAAATCAATTTCACTAAGACAATCAATGGTTCTGAAATATGAAATCCATGAGCTGTGTATTCTTTTGATTGCGATGTATCAACAACAATTTGTAATAATTGATCAAGAACATCGTTCATACGCTTGCGATCTTTCTTTATTTCTTCAGGAGTTGAAAGAAGAGCTAAAGTCATGCTGCTGAGAATGATTATCTCGCTTGTTTTGCTGCTATTAGTATAAGTCATTTCATTTCGAAATTGTTTGATGAGACTAAGAGCGTTAAAAGAGTTTAGTCTGCTTATTCCATCATCATGACGACTAATGTTGTGGATGATGCTGATTAATGGATGTACAGCAATTATTTTCTCGTGGCTTGTCTATAAAAACAACTTTAGTCTTAGTTGAGCTTGTGATAGACACAAAAGTTTGTTACGTACTCGTACAACAGGGCTATGCCGTTCATCGTATCTAAAAAAAAGAAAAATCGCACAATTTCAAGTTAAAAGAACGAATACAAAATGCTTGGATCTCTTCAGATTAGAAATGCCACGCAAAGATGAAAGTACAAAAGCTCGACAACAAGCTGCTTGAATAAATAGCTTGTACAAAAGTTGCTCATTCGAACCCATTATCTATTTTACCGGTTCTCAGATTACCCTGGAATATGGAATCCTATATGGTACTCGTATGAGTACCAAACTTATCGAAGAAAGACGCCATGAAAAGTTATTGATAGGTGCATGGATTTCGAATTCTTCACACACTGTCCTTAGGAGCTAGTCTAGATTGACTTTTATACCTTCTCTAAATCATGCACAAAAAATGGAATTATATTTGACCCAGAATTCACTGAAAGCTTCATACAACATTATACTCATCTATGCTATGGAATAAAATGATGTTTGCTCTACAACCTCCACTTTTTTCTCTTCGCCATAAAAATTGGGACGTCATCACTATGATCGCAATATTGAAATACAATTCTGAGTGCAACACCTTCGGTGCTGAAATGTGAAACTCACAATCTCTGACAGTTATGAATTTATTACAAATCATCTTAAGTTCCAAAACAACGAATTAAATTAATATTCAGCAAATGAATAAATCAGAGTTATAAAAGTTTTTATATTTAATAAGTGTCCTCTGGAATTTTATTTTTTCAAAGCCTCATATGGATAATTACTGTAAAAAGAAAGTTTTTCTTTTGTCCGATACATCTTTAATGCATAGCTTGTATCTACTTTATAAAGATTATATGCATGCAACGCATGTGAAATGATAATAAACACTAAAAATATGCTTAAAAATATTAAATATTAAAAATACTATTCATAGCTTATGAATTAATTACTCATAGTTTCCATAATTAGCTAATTAGTTAATTTGTTTGTAATGATCTGTAATGGGAGAAGGGGCGGGATAATGGTTGCCATGAAAACATATTAGGTAATGTATAGTTTCGCGCCATATGGTTGCTAGGGACCATTGCTATGGAGAGTTTCGGATAGACTTCAATTTCCTGCCATTTCGGTTGTTAGGGTCTACGAGTGGTGGCGGGAGCCGCCAAAACCTCGGTTTAAAACAATATACTCACTATTGTCTTCAAAAACATACGTGAATTTCGCAAAACCCGAGTTTTTGAGAAACTAGTATGCTCGGTAAAATGGTCTTAAAGAAAGGCGTCACAAAAATCTAGGTGCACGATCGAATGTAGCTCACAAAACTATATGGTTTGGTACATAAATTAAAACTTTAAATTCCTAGCGTGACCATGAAAAATGTTTCAGAGCACGTTTTTGACAGATTCCTGTGGTGAGTTCTTGTCGTACTTTTCTTGTCATGCTACTGCTTTCAAATTATGTCTTCTATGCCAAAAGATACAGTTTTACGAGCTGTCTCCAATATTGGTATTAAATCATATGATTCATTCTCTCAAATACATTTTTATAGTGAGATGCTGAAAAAAAAGATCTTTTGTAGGTAATCGGCCAACGAACTACTCAATGTTGCTGGAGAAAATGTTTCCACTTTTGGTATTAGCGTATTGTACGCAATGTCTCGTTGAATCATGACTACATTCAACATCTTGGTCGATTTCGTTTTGGCTGCTAAGAGCACCACTAACAACACTGATTGAGTTCAAGTTAACAGCTACACTTACACACGATTTAATACCTTCATCATTGTAGGATCATCTGTCCAATACTGGACCATTCAAGGTGGGAAGCATCTAAATATATAGAAGGTCCTCAAAGCTATAAAACCATTCGGTTTGATCGATCCATAGATCCTTAATAGACATGTTATAGTCAGATACCGTCCAAAACATGAAAAAGTCAATAATCTAAAAGAGTTATTTTGACGTTTTTCGGAGAGAGAAAGAGCATCAGAATAAATAATTTCTATTTAATACAGATTGCATCAAAATGTTGAATTGAGAAACTGCATCGACAGGGAATTTATATTTATTGAAGACCTATGAATCAGTGGATACCGTTGGCCGGGTGGATTGGAAGTCGTAGGAGAAGAAGGCGAGGGCTGGGTGTATACATGACGGTAGATAGGGACTCGAATTATGTGTGTGAGTGTGACGTGGAGAGTCGTTTCACTTGCCCACCTAGCCATTCGTCGATATTAATGCATTTTTGATTAAAACTTTTCTATAAAATTTCTCTTGCTAAAGCTTGTGCCTACCCAATTCACTTTCTATCATAAGCCCATTCTATAATACCTCAACTGAGATGAATTCCAAGATTTAAATCGTACTTACTCATAAATAGTTGACAACCACTGCAACACTGCTTCACTATATCCAACTTTGATCAAGTTCGGTACTAAGATAGTTTTATCTGCATAACTCCATATAAAGTCTAATATTAATTTTGTTGTTTTACTAAGCTCTGGATTCGTGGACGTTTCTAAATCTGTTTTCACATAACTCAGCATAGAACCAAGGATTTCATTGTAGTTACTTAATTTTTCTGCATCACTATTGTTAAAAGTGAACGCTGACGTGATATAAGTCATTATTGACAGGATGTTTACGATGCAACTCCGGTAAAGTTTTATACGAACCTCATCGATTTCAGCGTGCATAAAATAACTTTGAATACCAAATAACTTGCATAGATCGCAATAGAGATACAGCACTTCCCTTCCACCAGTTGAATCAACTTCAGCGAAACGAAAAACATCGCTCATGTCTAGTGATGATTTGAAGAAAAGTCTGAAACGTTTTTTGACTGCTAAGACATCGTCGTTCGTAATGTTAATACTTTTATTTGCCTCAATAACATTGACAAGTTCCAAAATAATGCGTTGAAACTGAAGTAAAGTCGACTTAATTGAACTGTCATCAGATGAGACTAGTTCTTTCAAAGTTCGTAGTTTTGTCAGCAGATCGGAAAAAATTCCTTCGTCACGGATAGTTTCATCCTCAACTTCTTCATCGCTGCTGCTCATATCATTATCACTTGCAAATGCACTGTTTATATCTGATGAACTATGAACTGTCGAATCCTTGAGATCGGCTTCTTCAGGTTTTGAATCACTGAATTCAAGTTCGTTTCGTTGTACATCCATTAGTAACTTACTCATTATTTTGTGAGAGACGATCTAAAAGGAGCCTTGAAGTATATAGGGTAGAAGTTTACATCCACTCTCCCATTCTATCCAGCACAGACTGTGGTAGACATTTTTTTAAAATACCTAATGAGTATCTAATTATTCACTAAGCAATAGCTAGTTAGTAACTCATTAATGACCCTTGATGAATACCTAATGAGTAATTAATAGAAGCAGTGTTGAAGGATATAATGAGAAAAGTAAACCATCGCATCCTGCATACAGACTCTAACAGACACCCGAGAACAACATCATAGATCATGACAGACAACCGTCCGCACCATTAAATACCCTGGGAGTAAATAACTGAGTCTTCAGTCTTGAAGTCTGATTAAATCTTTGAAGCCTGATGAAGTCTTTGAAGTCTCATGAAGTATTTTGAAGTTTCAAGGAGTCTTTAGAAATCTGAGCTGCAGCTTTTCATGTAACATCTGATGCAAAAGTAATGGGACAAATGTTGATTCCTATAGCTCTGCAACAGAAGGATGCTGCAAGACAACCTTCATTGACAAGAAGATTAAAACAATTTCATTTTTCGAATCATACATAACTTGTTTTTGTAGCATATCCATTCACAAAGCAGTGAAACAACAATATGAAGCACCCTAAAATGAGTTCTAACTTCTCCTATGAATTACAGCACAACATATGAATTCTTATATCTTTTCGATAAACATATTCTGAAAAAGAGTACTTTACTATCAGTTGATAAGAAACTTTCCCCTCAGTGGAACACAATATGACTCGTATTTGTCAATGAATCGTAGGTTAAATGAGGCAAGGAAACAGAGAATACTAGCCCAAGAAATTTTCGATTCCAGGTCAAAAAATAAAATGTAAGTTTTTGTTGGATGGGATTAAATCGTGCACAATAATTGTGATCTCATAAATCTTATATTAAGTGGTAGTAGAAAATTCTTAAAACATCTTTCTGTTCTGTAAGATAGTACAAGAAGATTTTAGAAAATCTTATACCATAGTAAAGTCTTAGAAGAATCTTCTAGGACGAATTGATGTAAGCCTTCTGAGAACAGGGTTTTTTTCGTACGATTTCATCTAGTCTCACGACAACAAATGTCTGATTTCTTTGACCTGAGTAGACGACAGCGAGCTTTGATAGACAGCCGCTTTACAAAATTACTTTAATAAGTTCATAAAGATCAAATTAGTCACCATTTCAAAAGGTCTTTCCAATAATTCGCCAAAAATGGAATTAGCAATCATCTTACATTATGGCTTTTACAAGTGCATATAAAAATTGCAAATTTATTGCCGGAGTCTTTCTCTTTTTTTCTAGCTCCATTTTATTTATGAATTTACGACAAATATGAATAACAAATTGCTCCGAAGAGGGGATAATGTTCTATTGATTGATTGAAAAATATGTCTTTCAAAACGTGCTTATCAAAAATATATAGGAATCATTGTGCCTCTTTTTGAATCTCACAACAAGTACGAATTTATTTTAACGGTGCTTGTGTTTTCTGTTGTCATTTCGTTTATGGACGTGTCATAAAAAAATGTCACTTATAGTTTAAAGTAGGCAAAAATCCTCTATCATCTAGCAGAAAAGATTCTCCTTCAGTACCCTTCCATTGAAGAGAAATTGAGATTGGCAATCGTCCTATTACTTTTGCATCAGATATTATGCTGAAGTCGCTTGAAGTCCTGTGAAGTCTGATGAAATCCAATGAAATCTAATGAAATCTAATGAAGTCTAATGAAGTCTCGTGAAGTTCTCTGAAGTCTTTTAAAAATGTGAAGCCTCTGTGCGTGAAGTCTCTTGAAGTCTAGAAGTCCGCTGTTTCCCCTCGCACAGACCGTGACAGACGTCATCAGATCCCGTCACCGATCGTGCAAGAAATTGTTGGCATATGATCAAAGTCCGTACATCAATAGGGCGTTATCATAATATATGAACTACTTTCTGATTCAAGTTCTGGAGGAATAAGTGAAGGCATGGTGTAGAAATATGTCGCAAATTAATTAAATAGATTAAACCAATCTCTCTGTGAACACCTAGAGCAGCTACATGGTGTTTCATACTTTAATCACAGAGATTACGCTAACAGCTTTTTTAACCTAGAACTACGAAGTTTATTTTCAGAAATGATATGATGACATATATTTTTATTCTATAATTTTGATTGCTGAACAGGTATTTTTATCCAAATTAGACTATTTTCCTCTTCGGTCATGTAAAGAAATCATTAGAATTATAATTTCAAAAAAGTCGTTGAAAAGAATGCTCATTACAAACAGGTTCTGAATATTGATAACATTTATTTCGAGCTTTTCTATTTGGAGAACGATCATAAAGCGAATATCGTTCACGTTTTGATTGTGTAGAGTTTTCACTTAATTTTTCAGACGGTCACTGTATCATAGAATAACCGACAACAGCTAATGCATTTTGGATATTCATCTGGAGAAATTTTAAGTCTCCTAGCGGGGCGAAACCAGCCAGCGGTCAACCATTTATGAGGAAGGTTTAGTTACCGAATAATAAAGAATAGCATTTCTACGATCAAAAATATACTTTCAACAGATTATCAAACAAGTTGAAGGCTACGAGATGTATTTTAAACAAATGATAGAAATTCCTTTTTCTTCCATTATATATGCAGAAGAGAGATAAATTCAATAATTTTATCAAAAATTATAATTTTACACTTTGTTAAATTTCATTTTTGTCTGAAAGATAGACAGCAGTTCTGTTACGATTCCTGTTGTAAAAGTAAGACCTCATTGCGTAAATGATAAAACTTTATTGGTACTACTTACGGATTAGAGAGAAGTTGGGTTTTTATTATGACCATTTAAAATTTCATATTCCTAAACCTTCTCCATTAGAATGCCAAAAACAGATGAAATTCCGTAACGGACACTATTTTTCATTTTCTAATCGATGCAAACACTCATGTGAAGAAAAGACCTAATGCTTCGAAAGCTTATTCAAAGCTCAATAATTTTTAAATAGAACGCTTATTTCTTTCTTTTTGAGTTTCGTAGTAAAGCGTTAAACTTTCAGTACACCCTAAAAAAAGAATTCCATTTTTGAAATTCCGTAGCGGTCGATATTTTTTTAAATAGTTCTGCTCTGGTCAAAGAAAAATTAGTGATATTTATATCGATAGTAGGTCTAAATAGTCTCTATGTACGATAAAAATTGTAGAGAGTTTACATTTATTATTGAGGAGATACTGTTGTTGCGATGTAAAAACCTGAAATTCCGTAACGCTGGTCATGCCCAGCGATAATTTAGTTAGTAGACCAAAGTATGATGCCATATTAAACACTCATAATTGGCATATAAAAAGGAAGATAAATTTCTTTTTCTATAGTCAACTTTAGATTATAAACTGTCAAAAATGCTAAATATATTTAAACGTAGTAAAATTACCGAGATATTTTCCTTAAGTGTCCCTTTCCTATAGTGGGGTCCATTTGGACCCTGCTTGCTACTCCTAAGGTTAACTAAAGCCTCAATCAAACACTTTTGAAGCGATGATGTTTTAGTTACGCATGTTTTAAAAAATTGCTTACTTTCGTTAACTTTGTATACACCTGTTGAATATACGAATCGAAAAAAATGAAAGGCACACAAATAATGCCACATTTTTAAAGAAACAAGATGATTTTTTTTCTATTCTGTTCTCCACTCATTTTTAGCACAAACACAGAGTGTACTGCAATGACATGTAAACATCAGCGAAAGCCACCTCTAACGTTTACTGTGTGAAAGTGCATTATTGAGGCTTCAAGCAGTGTGAACGGGAAATACATCTGACTTTACCTATCTACGATGTGCATATAGGGTGTGGGTGTGGGTATGATCCTCTTTAATGATCAGTATCCACACCTACATCTCACACCCACACGCCCATACCACCCACCCACATCCACATCCACACCCACACCCTCACTGATCAACGCTTTTAAGAAATGGATATGAGTGTGGGCTGTGATCACATTGAGATTGATCTTTACGCGTATCTACTCCTCCACTCACACCCAAAATGATATCAGTCGCACCTTTTCAAGAATAAAATAAATTATGAAATCATTTTTAAAATAATCGTAGTGTGCTTGTTGTCTATAATCAGATTTTGTTAAAGCTCATCTTTATTTGTTATGGTTTATTATTGAATGATGTCCACTATTGCATATTGTATAGAAATAAATATTAGCGTATTCACGTTCTATGAACTGAATTTCTTTGTGCAAATATGGTTATTTTTTCTTGTTTACAATCAGTCGTCTTGTGCTATTTACCTTGCATGTTTTACTGTTGCTATGTGCAGTCCTTCAAAAAAAGAACGTGTAGATGAGAAGAATTCAAAATGAAAAATAAAAAAGGACGCAAAAAGACATCGAAATGTTGCCATGATGCAAAAATGTGAAAAAAAATTATTTGACAAATAACTCGCTCGTCTGACTTACACAACACTCGACCATCTCGGAAGAAACCATCTGTTGAATTGACTCTGGCTGGGTGATTTTTATAATTTAACTTTAATGAGCACTTGATTAGGAGCATTTCTAAGACTAAAGAGAGTATTTCAAACATCATAAACAGAGCTACATAGCATGCACACAAGTAACGAGATTTCGAAGAAAAAAACAGAGACACAAATTATCCAAGACTTTATTTCATCGAATTTTCGAAGCAGTTCCTCTAGTTATTTACAAAGAATCGGGTGGGTTCAAGTCACTAGTTCTTTCGAGAAACAATCTATTACTTAAGAGAAGATTCGCGAGACCATCGAGTATCAATCATGTCCATATACGAGGCACTGAAGAAGAAAAAAATTTTTAATTTTTTTTGCTCATTCAACACTTCAATGTCTGAAACCACCAACCCCAAAATTTTAGCTTCTAATATCCTTCCTTTGAAAAGTTAGTCAAGATCGAGTTTTAGCACTATCGTGACTTCAATAGAAAAAAACACTAAAAAATGCTCTAATAAAATGATGCCAGGTTGCATCTTAACAGGGTGTGGGTGTGGGTGTGTGGATGTGGGTGTGGGTGTGTGGATGTGGGTGTGGATGTGGGTGTGGGGTGTGGGTGTGGGTGGGCGTGGGTGG
>CAJNSZ010003713.1:0-10497 GCA_905329745.1 Rotaria sp. Silwood2
TTGTTTCAATTGAATTGGAATATTTTTTTGAAAACCTATTTTGATCATCGGTTGAGCAACAACCAGCTGATGCAAAATATCCATTAAATGGAAATCGTGCATTAATTTCACACATTTTTGGTTGAAATGAATGAATTCCATTTATTTTAAATAAATTTCCATGACCAAAAACAATATCTGGACGATAAGTTCCTATTTGAAAATCCGGTCGATGAATATTTAATTGTGTTAAAATATTATGAATTTTAGAATTAAATTGAAAAGTTTGTCGAATTTCTTCACCTAAACTTGTTGGTTCACTATATTGTTTAACAATTAAATTTAATATTTCATATAAATATTCATGTTGATTATCAAAATAATCATAAAATTCATTTGAAAATGTTAAATATTCTCGAAGTAATTTAGTTTGGTCATAAACAGAAAAAATATTATATAGTAATGGTCGATTAAATCTTATTCGAAGTAAATGACGACGATTATCAAGAATTTTTGTTCTACCATGAAGATATGTTTGATTATTTAATATAATCATTGTATATTTATTTAATTTTGGTTTATATTTTTCAGCTTTATCAATTATTGAGTTAAGTTCATCTAATTCTTCATTAGTTTCCCCAGATAAAATATCGTGTCTATAACGAATTTTATCATAATCCATTAAAATTGGTGCATTTATATGATCAATACTTGATGATTTTCGAAATTCTTCTGGTATATTTATTCGTATTTTATTTTTAAGTAATTTTTCTTTTGTTTTTAATGATAAACTTTGTAATACATCTGACAATCGAATTATTTCTAATTGTCCACCACCAAATTGATCTTGTTCTAAAACAAATAATGCCATATATTCAGCTGGATTTTCTTCATATGAACAATCTGTATGAAATGAAAATTCCTCATTTGTTTGTGATCGAGCTAATTGTTTTTCTTTTCTATCGGAACATATTTGTATTGGTTGAACATGCCAAACAATAGAATTTTTTTCTTCATTATGATCTAAACATTGACCACCGAGTTTTTCGATAATTTCAATAAAAAATTTTTCCATATTTTTCATAATATGATGATCTTTTGGCAAATGTTCACTTGAAAATTGTATACGAACATAACCATCATCTTCAAGTTTTTTTTCTATTTCAGAGAATTTATTTGGATCAAAATCGAAATCGTTTGAATCGAAGGTCATTATCTATAAAAGAAAAAATGAATAAGAAGTCTTTCATTGAATAAACGCTTTGTTTCATATGTGTACATCATGATCGACATAAAAGTATGCAAGCATGACATATATTCTTACCTATCGTTGTCAATAAATACAAACCGTAGTTTTATATAAATATCCAACATACTTATATCGAATCGAGTTCAGATAAAAATCCATGAATAAATATTTAATCTTTTTAATGATGTAATTATTATTATTTTAAGTTCGATCATAAAATATTACGTAGTCCTAATGGACTTTGTATACTGAGTAATTCTTGTCAAATCAAACAAATAGCGAAGGAAAGAAAAAAAAAGCACGTGAATATTATTCGTAGTCTGTCATCGGTCCCAGAAATTATTTTTATGCTTACGACCAATAAGGGTGATGTGTCGCAATAATGTTTCATCAAGTAGAAGTTTTTATTTTTTTTATTAATCTAAATAGTGTCATGTAACTAAACAGAAAATACATTAATCCAAAAAAATACTTTTATGAATCGCAATACACTTAATGACAGCTATGGTATCTTGCAGTAGAAATTTATTTTCGTTCTTTTAAAGATATCATTCTAAAAAGAGAAAGAAAACTATCGACAATATCTCTTAATGACTTTATTGAACTAATTGGTTATTTATGAGCTTTGGACTAACATTTTTATCATATGCATATATATCAAACTAAGATCTTCAATTTTTCAAAGTTTCAACTTTTCTATATTAAATTATTATTAAAATACATTATCAAGATTGAAATACGTGATTCTTTTAATGTGATTTTTATAGCATATTTAGTTTTTGAATAGTGATATTTATAAAGACCTGATGAAAACAATGTTTTGGAAAAATGTAAATTGTGATTAAACTCAATGTGTATAAACATATTGTACATTGTTTTCTATGATCTGCTGTAACTAATAAGACATTTCGTGTATCATTTTTGCATATTTTTCTTTCGAAGATTTGTTTCATTCATTGGTAATTTGTTTTTCTGGTGGGTACCAATGTAACAAACACTTCCATGAACGTTTTCTTTCAGTAGATATCTTAAATTTTCAGTCCTCTCTGTCCATCATCATATTGAGCATCGTTATCTACGGGTTCACTATGTCTATAAAACATTTGTGCTATGAACCATGCAACACCAATGCTCCGTGTTTTCTTTGAAAAGTTTTATACAAAAATTTTTATCTATTCATAACCGATGAACATTTAGCATAAAATTTGTCATTAAATCTGAATCATTCTAGCAGAGATGGAACAAGTTTGGATTTTTCATAACCAGTACTGGGCCAGACTAGCCGGTAACCGGTACTGGTTCCATCTCTGGATTCTAGATATCGATGTACTCCTGTAAAGATAGAAAAACATAGTCACTATGTTGTAATTGATTGAGTAAAAAAAGTATTACGAAAATCCAGTAAGAAAATTCATATATTTCAGTACTAGTTTAAGCTAGAAAGCTGAAACTTAGAAAAATTAAAGACATTAGTTCAATATATATATAATAAAAATTTTAGTCTTGTACGTCAAGAAAAAATATGAAAAATATCATTGATAATTTATCCTCAATTATTATGAGATATCCTTTATATTAGAACATTCTAATGTTTGTCAGTCGTATTATCAATAATCAAGAGATGATGAATTATTTTCTATATGTTTGTAACCTATATTTACTCTAGATCAGAACGAAATGAAACGAAATGAATAGTTATAAAATTCTAAAGATGATAATTTTTCAAGTAATCTTTATTCGTGAACATTTCTTATGGTTCTTGATCAATTAGTAAATGATGTTTTTTTTTTATTTTATGTATTTTCCATATATAAAGTTAACATGCTAATTCTATCTTGTAAACTGCATAATACAACAGGTTATATTTTGATAACCAGAAATCAGAATAATAAAACTATTTTGTTATTGTTTAAATTCTAGATATGATTTTTCGCAGTAAAAATATCTAATTTTGATGCTTTTTGTCAATGATATTGTTTATTGCAAAGAGCAATTCATATCTATTTTAATTAAAAAGAGTATGTTGTTCTTTTTTTTTGTTATCGATCCTGATGTCTTCAGGAAGCGATAACAAAGGTCATTTTTAATGTTATAAGAAGAAGCACAATTTGATTAATTCTGTTTATTTTGATAATGTTTGATCGTTTGAAAGCTCGTTTTTTACTTCGTAAAACATCCGAACCATCATGTGAAGTAGGTTAATTACAATTCTAATTTGATACATATTGAAAAGTTTTAGAATGAAACTTCAAAAACCAAAGAAGAAGGTCGAGAAGAATGGGATCGACCGATGGAGTTTTTTCTTTCATTAATTGGATGTTCAATTGGTAGGTTCAATCAGAAACTGTATAGAAAAGTTTTCGCCTAACATTTTCATTTATATATAAGGGCTTGGTAACGTTTGGAGATATCCGTACATGGGTAAATATATAATGAACGAATAAATACATGTCTTATTTTGTTTTTTCTTCTTCTAGCGTTCAAAAATGGTGGAGGTAAATATTTCTTAAAAGACTTTTGTTTTTATTAATCGATAACTATAATGAGAATAATAGGTGCTTTTATTATACCGTATTTTTGTATATATTTTCTTATTGGTACACCGCTTTTCTTTCTTGAAATGTCACTGGGCCAATTTACAAGTAGTGGTTCAGCAGCCGCTTTTAAAATGTCACGAATGTTTAAAGGTACATAGATAATTTGTAAACAATTGTATCCACAGTAAATATTATCTTCTGTTTTAAAGGACTTGGTTGGGCAACGGCTATAAATTCATTTTTGGTTTCAATCTATTATAATGTTATAATTGCTTGGTGTCTTTTCTATTTTTTTGCCTCATTTCGACGTAAACTTCAATGGAGTGATTGTGGAAATTGGTGGAATACCGAACGTTGCACAACAATAGGAAAATATTGCTTTCGATTTCTCAATAATTGAATAGAAATTTTATTTCTTCCTTTATAGAAACACTAAACTTTTCAAATTCGACTGTTTTCTGTAAAAGTATTCTTTATCAAACAAATTGTACAATGCCTAGTCTTCCACCAGAAGAATATTTTGAGTATGACAGCGTAATATTTATTTATTTTTTCGTACGAATATGGATTATTATTTAGTAATTATGTTTTACGACGAAGTGATTCACTTGATAAATTGGGTTCACCTAGTTGGTCTTTGTCATTATGTTTATTATTAGCTTGGATTCTTGTTGGTCTTTGCATTATTCAAGGTATTAAATCGTCGGGCAAGGTAAAATGTTTAAATAGATCTTTTTATCAATATAGTTAATATAATAGGTCGTTTATTTTACTGCATTATTTCCTTATGTTGTCATTTTTGCTTTGATCATTCGTGGTGTTACTTTACCGGGTAAAATTTTTCTATTTATTTATTCATAAAATAAGTACTAATCCATTGTTTAGGCGCTCGAGCTGGTCTTACATTTTATTTGAAACCTAATTGGAATAAAATTCGAGAATTTGATGTAAGTATATCCTATTTTTCTGTATGTTTGCCAATAAAGTGAAATTTTTAATCGAGAATATTTGTTTATTTAGTAGATTGGTTTTTGTTAAAGTCCTTAAAATTTTTTTTTGTTATCTGAATTTTTGTTTTCTTTTGAAGGTTTGGATTGCTGCTGCTAATCAGGTTTGTGTTTTTTTTCATCAATATTTGAAGTGTTTGGACAATTCATTACAGGATAATTCGTTACGGATGTGTGGATCTCAGTGTCGCTATGAGTACGCATTAGTGGCGTAACCAGGAAATGACCGGTGCCCGGGCGGTGCCCCACAGTGTTTCAAAAATTTTATTAACAGTAGTCAAAATTTCCATCAAAGAGTAATTAATCCTCACAATTTTTGTTCTCTTAAAAAGAGAGCAAAATATGTCCAAGGCTGCGCAAATTAGGAGAAGTAAGAGTGATGACACAACCCAATTTGAACAAATTTTACTGAATGAGCTTCAGAATCTTTCATTTTTCTCGCTCAAGAACAGGGTTGCCTATAAGCATTCAAGTTGAGGAAGGACCGACGATCTGTATGATCAATTGGGGAACTTTTTGAAAAATGTTCACAAATTTTCACAGAAACTACAGCGTTTTTTGTCAACTTTGCGAAGGAAAAAGGAGAAAGTCGAAATAAATTTTCAAAAAAAATTGAAATTCTTTTTACTGGGAGGAAGCCGATGTAATTTCGAGAACTGACGAGGAGAAGACGTAAAATTCTTCAAAACAACAGTAATATTCTAGAATTTCGCCTTTAAAAATCGAAAAGTTTCCATCAACGGAAGAGGAAGACTGCCATTTCTACACTTCTTTCAGTTTGGGCGGCCCTGGACTCACCAATTTCACAAATCGAATCCACTTTCTTCTCTAGGAAACTTAGCTTTGTCACCAAGAAATTCTCAATTTTTCCGTTTTCGGTTCTCAAATTTAGCTGGAAAGTGGCCCATTCTCTCGAAAACATGCCAAAAAAAATAGAAAATTGTCTGCCCTAAACTTCAAGACATATTCGAAGTCCTAAATGTATTTTCTTTTTGTGGAGTAAAATCAAGCAGAAAAAAGAAAAACGGACCATGTAAACAGAGAACAAATGCTGCCTACTCATCAACGTGTCTAGTTTTTATCGTATTTGTAAGACTTACGAATGGTTCTCAGTGCTTTTGATTATGCGACAAAAGATGTTCCGATGATAGGTGTAATTTTTCATTTGACCGGTGCCCGGACAAAAACTATTGGTGACCGGGTGGCGCCCGGGCATGCCCACCCCTAGTTACGCCACTAGTGCGCATATATTGTGTTCTATCATTAGCACTCTAACGAACACAACTACATCCACACACCGACCTTCATCCATACATACATCCGCAATGAATTGTTCAGTCACGAATTTTTGCACATTTCAAAGTTTTCGATCAACTAGGTTACATTTTCTCTGTCGGTCGCATTTGGTCCTCTTCTCGGTTATGCTAGTTTCAATAAATTTAATGCAAACTATCTCAGGTTAATAATTCTTCATTAATTTAATTTCCTAATTTTCTGCATTTGATCTATATCTATATCTATATATATTTACCTAGGGACTGTATTATTGTTACCGCTTGTGATTGTTTTACTTCAGTGAGTTAATGATTTCTATATGTTTCAATAAACTGCAAATGAAAACATTAGGTATTTGCTGGTTTTGCAATTTTTTCAATCCTTGGTTATATGTCATTAAAAACGGGTTTACCTATTGAACAAGTGGCTAAAGGTGGACCGGGTCTTGCGTTTATTGCTTATCCACAAGCTCTATCAATCATGCCAGGTGGACCATTTTGGGCTGTAGTTTTCTTTTTTATGTTACTCACTCTTGGACTTGATTCTCAGGTAAATTGACACAATAAAAATAAACTCTAATTTATTATAGAAATCGTCTTTAGTTTGCTTTCGCTGATGTTATAATCTCTGGTTTACTCGATACATTTAAACAATTACGTCGTCATAAAGTCTTTGTAACAATCAGTTATTGTATTGTTTGTTATTTACTAGCATTACCAATATGCGCACCGGTAATATGATATGTAAAACATATTATATGCTTTGATTTTTTTTTTTCGTTTAGGGTGGCATTTATCTGTTTGTATGTATATATTGTTTGTTGTACCCTAATAATTGAATTTGTTTGTAGACATTAATGAATGAATATGCATCTAATTTATCTGTATTTGCATGTGCATTTATTGAATTTGTACTTATTGCCTATATCTATGGTAAAATATATATAGATCAAGCTGTGAGTTAAGCCTTTTTTGTCTCTGTAGGCTTTAATAATTTTATGGAAGATATTCGAATGATGTTAGGTAAAAGACCTTTGGAACTATTTTGGTTTTTTACTTGGTGTATTTCTGGTCCACTAATTACTCTAGTAAATTAATCAATCAAGTGTTTGTTTGTGTGATTCAGAATTTCTTTTTTGAAATTAGATTGTTTTTTTTTCATCGGTTATTCGCTTTCGAACACCAACCGAAGGTAATTACGAATATCCAGCATATGCCAATGCACTTGGCTGGCTTATGGTTTGTTCATCCCTCATCTTCATTCCGAGTATTATGATTCATGAATTAATCAAAGCTTGGAAAATAACGATCAGCCCTGACTATCCAGTAGAAACCATTTTTTTCTCGATGATTGTTAATATATATATATTTATTGTCTTTTAAAGGTTACTGAAAATATGCCACATTACTTGCGGATGTTGGTTTATGCAAGTGAACCAGATATTGAATGGGGACCAGCAAAAATTGAAAATCGTTATGGTCGTTATGGGCCAAAGATAGACCAATCGACTTCCAAATATCAATCGAGTATTAATCAGGGTGAAAATAATTTGGCTTTTGAACCTGAAAATACTTTTCATTTAGAATTATAATTATATTTTGATTTAAAAGATTAAGATTTGAAATAACAAACTAATATTAAGCTTTGAATAATAATAACATTGATATTACGTTCACCAGCGATAAATATAAATTAGATGAACTTCAAACGATTATATCAGACTTCGGATGATCGTACGCTAACTTTAATTCAGAAAAATAAAGCTCTAGCTTTACGAGTGATATCGATTCCAAGAATCGAACAAAATATTTATTATATGCTCGTGATTAGTCGAATCGCTTTAACTCTGTTTGATATTTAGATTTGATATCATGCACTAGATTAGTTATTTATTGGTTTGATATGTCCACTAATGAATGTCTGCATCTTTTATATTAGACAAAGAAGAGATGACTTAAAGAGAAAGCGTTCCAATGAGTATAGAAAGCAAAAGAAGAAAATAGAAATCATTTGTAAACATTCTCTCATACAGTATTCTATTTTCTTATCTGCTTTTAATTGCACATTATGAATATGGTATATGAAAACCGATTATATATGGAAGATTTTAATATTTCTTTAAACAAGATTTAAAATGAACTTTTTAATCAATATACAAATAAAATGTTCGTGGTATTTTATTGTTAAAGTCTCTTTAACAGTCCCAAATTACTTTCTAAATAGAAGAAAGAACTCTTTTAAAGGCTAAAAGATCTTCGATAACTCTGATTTCATTCTTTGAAGAAAAATATTCTACGAAAACTTTTTTTAAAAGCAGCTGAAGTAGAAAAAAGTAGTCCGAAACTAGTATGAACAATCATCTGTGACAAAATATCATATTGCTCAAAAACAACAAATTCATCCAAAAAAACATTTTGAATGCAGTTTAATGGTGAATAAAAGCTCTACGATATGTAATCATTCATAGGTGCCACCGAAATTCAATGACATTGATCATCAGAATATTTTCCTACACTATATCAAAACGGAAGTTTCTCCTAGGAATCAATGACGGTTTATCATCAATAATGACGAGAATTGAATTAAGAAGTATGACACAGAACATAATTAAGCATTCTGTTGAATTAGAATACGTACTAATATACTCTATTGATGATGGGAAGTGCATAGCCTTGCAAAACCATTCATCGATCTAGTCTATCGAGCATAGGAAATCCATTTGATATAAGTTGAGACATTATAAAGCATTTCCATTCATGCCATAGTCTCTCGATAGAAACCACTCGATTAGAATTTGCCTATTACACTAATATCTCACTTCACTTATTTGCTTCTATTTTTCTAAAAATCTTCTTGTTTGATCTTTTTTTTTAAAGAAAAATTAGATTTTTCCGCAAAGTAGTCGATAATGTACATTTATTTGAATGGATCAATATTCTTCTAGTCAATAAGGCCAATAGAAAAATAAAAATTTTTCCTTGCGAACCCATGGTGATAACTAGGTAGGCACATTATTCCAATTCAAAACAGTTTCAATAAAACTAATTTGAAGAAGAAACATTGAATATATTGTTCAGTATTATAAATACGCTCTATTCTATTGATATCGATGTCAAAAGGTAATGATTCGAGCCATTTTAAAATTTCATTATACAACATTGAAGGTATCTTGTCTTGAATCTATTTCAAAATACAGGACATAGTATTCGAATGCATAGGATTTCTTAGATGCAAACGCGAAATAAAATCTCCAACAGTATAAAAGTCACTATGACTAATATTTTTCTAATGTTATTGACGTTGAAAGTTTATTTTTCAATAATTTAATGTCGTCAACAATAACTCGTCAACTATGTGAACCGATCACTTCAAATTCAACGAGATCATTATTATCAACAAAATTTAAAAGACAGTGTTCATTGATGTTGTACAACTGAACATCAAATACATAACTTTCATAATCAGTTTCTAAAGACTGAATCCAATCACAATTATCTTCATAGAACTATTCTATGCAACGATCTGGATTAAGTACTGACAGAAAGTAAATCAGCAAAGTACACTTCAAACTGAAATATAATAACAAAGATCAGAAATTAAAGTTTTCTCATGAATATTCCCATTTAAGCAGCTTTGACGACAAATATCAAGAGTATTTTTTTTCTCTAAAATGATTGGGTTAATGTCAAGAGACATTTATGATATTGCTACATGCAATATGTGATAACGTCCGTAGTACCTACGATCAATTACGAATGTTTCAATATTTTCGTCAAGAACATTTAATATGATAGAAAATATTTTATTTAAGTGTTTCGTTTATTTCTAGATTTCTTCAAGAATAGTCATTTGAAATATTAGTTTTTATCGTTACATGTATATGTAAGAATTTCTGATGTCTCCAATCGTTAAGAAATTTATAAATGCAAGGTATCTTTCGAAGTCATAACGACATTGGCAGCGTCTTGATTTGACTGTGTGCATGTTGTACTTGCATCACTGTCCAGCATTGGAGGTTGATTCAATAACTCCGGTTCAGTGGTGTTATCACAATCAGGCAAATTTCGATTACTAGCCGAATCATTCAAGTATCTTTCATTTTCTTGTGATGGCAAAGTTGAATTCGATCTAGGCGTACGTCGAGCACATGGTGTTTCTATTTCATTCGATGCAGGTTTATCAACTGAAAACGAATGAGATGGAAGAATTACATTCGTTTGTTTCCAGTCTTTTCCTTCTTGTACTATCCATTTACTCAAGTTTAATATGAATTCCTTAGCATATACATGTTCTACCCATTTTCTAGGAAGTTCTTTGTATCCATAGTATGCACCAGCTAATTGCCCATAAATGGCAGCCGTTGTATCAGTATCATCACCGAGATTCACAGCAGCAAGTACACCTTTCTCAAAAGAGTTATTATCAGACCAAAATGCCCATAGGGCAGCTT
>CAJNSZ010003714.1:0-10497 GCA_905329745.1 Rotaria sp. Silwood2
TGTATTTGTGCATATAATTTCCATATTTCATCTGGATTTATATCGAGATTGCTATAGATGTATGCAGCACAAGAGGAAAACAGCTAAAAATCAGATTTTAAAAATTTTTTTGGATGTTTTCTGATTTAAAACTGAAAAAAAAACAGCTGTTTCCCCCTTGTTACAGCAGCAAAGAAATAAACAATTCTGAAAAAGTAAAATTTCAATGGGCAAAGCGTTACTTTTAAAAATTACAATGGGCAAATCTTAAAATGAAATTGGCAATTGCCCATTTGCCCTCCTCCTGGCTACGCTAATGCTCCTTAGTATCAACAAGAAGAAACCTGGGAAAAGAATTGATCAATGATTTCGTTCAGATTATACAACTCAATAGTGTGATAATATTCGAAAAGATATTATGAAAACAAATTCATAAAAAATATTTTATTGCATCGCAATAACAAAGTCGAAAGATATCACCTTCCTTAATCGGATCCAATTTTGTTGGATTCTTACTTGCATTTATCGTCTTTCATTGATTTTGTGAAGAACGTAATGATTGTGTGCGACACTTTGTTAAACTTTTCCTTGAACTATTTTTCTAACAAAAGAAACACAGTTTAAAAGAACAGAGAATGTAATTCGATACAGCACAAATTTTTATAGTTTTGAACGATAGGATATTATGGTTGAGTTATCACAATCTATCATTTACTAATTATATAGTAATGCCATAATTTTAAATTGATGTTACCAATAAAAAAAACTCCGTTTTTCTTTTAACTGTTGAATGTTAAAGAATCATCCATTGAGGAACATTTTTTGTGGTGGCAGCATAAAGAAATTTCCAAATTGAGATCGGAAAAAAATTCATTTACGAAACATATTTTATTTTATCTCTATTTTACATAGACTTTTCTTCTTGGGAGCATTTTTTCACGGACTGTTCGTATAAGAAACACTGTTTCTGATAAGGACAGATAAGCAACTTCTAGAAATTGACTATTTCAGTCGTTATAAGTTGTAAAGATCTGAAGCCCGAGATAAGTATTCCTTGGTTGATAGGGAATATTTTTTGGCTTGCTGGTATTATTAGAAACAGCGCTCATACTAAGGACAAGTTCAATTATCCGAAGACTACCGCTAATTACTGAATTAATTTTCAAGAGAATTGAATGGTTTTTCCATCATTCGATTCAGCAGATATTTCTCTACTGTACAATATAAAAACTTTATGAGTTTCTTTAAAAATTACTTGAAAAAAAAGGAAAAGTTTCGCGTCTCCAAAAGGACTGTTCGAATAAGGAACATTGGTTATATATTATCTCTTGGAACATTTATAAAATGCTTTTTACTATGCAGCATTTATAGAATTATTCTGATAATAAACTCAATCTTTTCATTCTTTCAAAGATTTGGACAAATGTCTTAACGTGTTACACCAGAAATATGGTTAGTTAGTGTAGTGATTGACTTTTGAAGATGTAATTCATAAAAAAGGACTAAGACAAAGTCTCATGGTTTCTGATAATAGCGGGTGCACCAGTTATAATGGCCACGTTTTGTATATCAGTTTTGAGTCTCTTAATACGTTGTATTAAGAAAACAAATTATATCAAAAGATGCAACATGAAAAGTTCTACAATTTGCACAGACCAGCTTTTCTTTTTTTTTTTTATAGTTGCACGTTTTTCTTTCAAAATGGGCAAAATTTTGAGCGACCAAATTTCGACCGTGCGAAAACTGATCACATAGAATTTTGCTTTTTTGTTAAAAGCAAAACGTGCAACTACAAAAAAAAAGCTGGTCTTTGTAAATTGCAGGATTTTTCACGGGGCATCTAGCAGTATGATTTGTTTTCTTAGTACAATGTATAGAGAAACTGAAAACTGATATATAAAACGTGGCCATTATGTCTGGTGCACCCGTTAGCATGCTACCTTATGCTAAGCAGTTCTGAAACTACTGTAGTAAAAAGAGAATTACTTAACTTTATTCAGATAAAATCAATGTAAAATGTTATTTCTAATACATGAAAAGAAACCCAGTTTCGAAATATCAATACATGAAGAATGTTGATTTTTCAACTTTATTTTGTTGAATGTACGGAGAACCATATACAATAAACTGCGGTTGTGCTGAGGTAAATTTGCATACATGTGTAGTCAAGTATTCACATACGTTTCTGAAATAGCAGACTATTTATTTAAAATGGCTACTTTGCGATATGCTTTCATTCAATCAGTTTTTGTCGCAATCAGGCTCTCTACCAACCCGTTTTTGTGGTTGGAGTTTCAGCCTATCAGCTGTTTTTCATTGCTAACTTTCGTCTCGGGTGTGACGTGAATGTGGGTGCTGTTTACGTGTCCGAGATGGGTACGGGCGTGACTGTTGACATGTATATGGTTCTCGATGTGGATGTTGCCTTGAGCTTAGGTCTTGGGTTGTGCTGTCAACATAGAGTGATGTATGATGTGTGATATCGGTGTGGCATGAGAGTATGGGGTTTACATGGATATATAAGTGGTGTTGGACACATGGGTGTGAGTGTAATTTGGTTGAATAGGTGATAAGAAGCACCATATGACACGCACATCAACATCCTCAATGACACTGGAACGTACACCAACATTCACATCCACTTTCATACAAACATTTCATATGAGTATCGATTGAGCTTGTAAAGTAGTATATTATACAGAAAGAGTTGAACATTCAGCTGAGAGTCCAGCGAGTCACAATGACATGCGTTACTTATTTCGTTTTTGTTCAGTTGTTAATAGAGAAATTGTTTTGAATATACATATGTTTATGTTTTAACATTCTCAATGCATAATAATGAGCTAATAAATCAATAATAAACATAACCTTAACATATTACTTTGCTTTGATTTACTTTACTTTTCAGATAAGGTAACCTATTTTACTTTACTGAGTAAGGTGACCTACCTTACATTACTGAGAAAAATGACCTGCTTTACTTCACCGAGTAAAATTATATGCTTTATTTTACTGAATAAAGTAGAGATAAAGTGTTACGTCAAATGATGATAAATGAACTCTTAGATATTGATTACTCTAAATGTTAAAGTAGATCATATCTGATATATTGTAGATTTCTTGGGAAACAAAATGAGAAGCCTTGTAAAAGTCGAGCCACGACTGCGCCGCAATCGATATCTCCGCTCTCTATATTCTTCCGATCAAAATTTATTCAGAATTAAAGATTATCGAGTGACTTTTGACCATCTTATATATAATGAAAAATTTGTTCTTATAAACTTTATATGTAATTTGTTTCTGTCAATGGAAGCTATCAAATAAATATATGTAACAACAGGATACGAATCTTAGAATTTTGCTCAGAAGTTAATCTTGGGAACTTGATTTTACTACAGCATTAAATAAAAATTAACTCATTTTGTATCAGAATCGATATCTACAATTATTAGAGGTATATAAGTATTTGGATATTAAATCTGCTATACCTCGAAAACTTCTTTGTTCTATATCTTTAATACTACTATACCATTATGCGTAATATCTTTATACTTCTAGTACCATGAGTAACTGCTTCACTTTTCACACATGTTCATACTGCTTTTTTTGAATTCGTCGCATAATCAAATTCCTCATCGACTTGTCAAGTCAGAATAATCAAAACAAAAATATGCAGGTAAATGACGAAAGCTCGAAACACGAAGAATAATTAATAATTCTTTTTTTTCTGAAAAGCTAAATAAATTTGCATTACAATTCAAGAAAAAATAATGAAACGAAAACAAAAACTCACATGTTTAAAAAAAACATGAATATGCAACATAAGTCGCGCAAAAAAATATTCATCAACGGTTTTTAAAATCATTGCAATATTGATATTTGCCTCATAGCAAAATTCTTTTCGAATGTTACTGCACTTCACATTGTTTCAACACAATTTTGCAGAAACATTTTAAATTCATTTTTTATTATGAGTAAAAGAGATTTGTATATAGTCCAATTTTTTTGACCAAAAAAAGACTAGCTAGTTAATAAAACTTTAGTTTCAATTTCAAGCTCTCTATGAAGCCTTTAATTTACGCCCACAATATTCCCTTGTAACGAATTATTTCAATTCAATAATCAAACTTTGAATCTCATTTAAATAATATATATATATATATGCGAATTATGATTTCTGCCATTTTTTTTTGCTTCACTAGAAAAAAAAAATTTTTTTAAGAGAAGATTGTTTCATCAATATATAAAATACAGATTGTTTGCAGTGATAATCTATGAAAGAATTGCTTATCTCCATCATTTTTTAACCAAAATCATTAAGCTTTTTTGTTTGAGAAATAAATACCCAAAGTTTTATTTTAATTGCAAGTCAACAATACAGCGCACTTGTTAAAAACAAAATAAGTATTAATCAAGACAAAGATCATCTGGAAATTACAACGCTGGGAACCAATCGACACTTTAGAAAGATGTACTGTCACATTAATGCATGAAAACTATATGGACACTACCGTTATTCAAAACAATTGCCCACGATGATCATCAACAATAATAGAAGATAAGGGGCACGATGTTAAATATGTTATGAATAAGGAACCAGCAAACAACTTTCAAAATGTTACTCAAAAAGTGAATGTTTTATAATACTAAGCACATTGAATAATACACGATACTATTAGATTTATGCTATATATAATATGCTATACTTAGTAGTTACATGATGAAGACAAGGATATGCATGTTCAGATGGCAAAACATTTGATACTAAACCATGGAAGAATAAGTAAATGATGCTATCGTTTTTTTATCAATCAAGTTTTTATGCTTATGGGATTGTGATCGAGCATAATTATATTAGTTAGTCAGGAAATATCGACTCATACTTGTTTGAAGACGAAACGACCAATTACCATTATTATCTTTAAATATTCCAACGTTATTTTTATCTGTTTTTGCCAACGAAAAGAAAACAAGAGAATGATTTTCCAGCAAGATGGCGCTTCATCTCGCTTTATAATAAAAGTTCGTGCATGATTAAATGAAAAATTTGATACAACATGAATTGGAAGACATTGATCGATTTTTTGAACGTGATGGCCTCTGGATGGAGATATATCGAAGCAAACATATAGAAAACTACAGTCAAAGATACTGATGATTTGAAGAATAGAATTAAAAAGGAAGGCAGAATTATAAAGAAAAAGACATCAGGTATAATTTAAAATGGTATTGTGAAAAGTTTGAAACTTTGTATCGATATGAATGGTAATACTATTAAATCTTACACAGAAGAAATATATTTATTTTGAAAATAAAACTTGGAATATTTCTCTTTCAACTAAAAAATAATTAATCGATTGTAGTCAAGGAACAGTGGAGATATAAAAAGTTTTTTTTTAGATCATTTCTAAGAAACTCTTTAGTAACTCTACTTATGGTAAACCGAGCAAACAAACAAGCGACTCAAGGTAATGTTCGTCGATTATTGTCTATTCGCCGGAGCAGAACACAACATGTTGTCATAAGACCATTAGCAGAAATACCAAAAGATGGAAAATTATCCCGTCGTTATCGTCATCAATCACTTAAAAACCAAGTAGGATTATTTAGAATCATGCTTGAAGAACTATTTTTTTTTGTTTAGAATATTCTTCAATCAAAAAAAGTCAATGTTCAACATGTTATGATTACTGGTAAAGTTCTTCCATCACCAAAGAGCACTCGTTCTAATATTCAGAAATCAACAGATGCTAATGACCATATGCAACGAGTTAAATCTTTTATCTGATTCATTTCCATAATAATTTCAATTTTTAAGGCGGTCTCTAAGGTTAGTCTGGATTGTAATGCTACAAACTCATCGGCATACGCATTCACATCGAATAAATCATTTACTCCTTTTCTGAACGCCAAAAAACATAATGTACGCCAGCTTTCATTATTACAAGTAAGTCAATACAAATTTCATATCCTATTTAAGCCCCCCCCCCCTCCCTCAGAAAGGTCAATTTTTCGAAAAAAACCTCGATTTGGAGATTTATACATATTCTGATAGTGCTTGTAATGGACTACAACCTAGCATAATTTTTTTTGTCAAAACATGTACATTGGTCTTTTTCTGGCAAATTTTTTTTCTGAGAAGGTACTACAGAGGTGTAAAGGGTGTTTCGTAATAACTGAGGATACAGTATTAAGGGTGTGGGTGTGGATGTGGGTTATCTGTTTACCCACACTGACCCACACCCAACTTTCGATTATTCGATATATTTTGTCTTGCTCAAACTTGTTTAAGATCTAATCTTCAAGTGGTTCTCTACTTTAATTTACTGATATTTCATGGGCGGATTTTTTACGTAATCTAAACATATAAATAAAAGTATCTATCAGCTGAGCCTAGCATACCTTTAAAACTCGAAGAGTTATGATGAATTTTAAATTTCTTCTTCGAGTTTTCAACTATTATGAAGCGCATCTCCAAGAACTCTTCAGATGTGTTGAAGATCCTGAAAAGGTCTCCACAGTTCCCTTAGGATTCTCCAGGGGCTCGTCAAGAGAACTTCAAAGGTTTTTCAACCATCCTCTGAAGGTTTTCTAAGGATCATCTGGAGATCCAGCAACGATTCTCTCTACATTAGTTGAGGAATCCGTCAATATCAACGAAGGATGCTATAGAGATCAACCGAGAATTCTTGAAGATCTTTAGTAATATCGTGAAACACGCCGGGAAATCTGTTGGTGTCCTACTGTGACACAATTAAGAACGTCACAAGAAATGTTGGAGGACCTATGTATGAGTTTCGGGAATCGATTTTTAGAATACACAGAGGTAGAAATGCGTATACTTCTGTTAAGGGCATAGCTGATGTGTAAAATGTGAACTGCAAATTCATGCAGTTCTATAGATCCATCGGATATTTCAGATTGATGCTTCAAAATGTCCATATATTGACAGCTTGAGTAGGTTCATCTCCTTGAAAAATAACATAATCTCTTGCACAACCACTTTCTTGGATTTATAATACAGCTGAAATACTCATTTTTTTGTTTAATATTTTTCTCACAGCCAAGAAGAAATGAATACAATTATTTCAATAATCGTTCAGCATATACAATTAAGAGCATAAATGTTCAATTAGAACATGATCATAAAAGATCGACCTCAATGAAAACTCATCCAGCAAATCAATATCATGTAATTTCAACAGTTATTCTATTCTACATGTAAATAGAAAAATTTCGTTTTTTTTTACAGCATAAGGCTATTAACAACCTCTTTTCAATTGATCATATCAATGTTAATAAAGTAAAATTTTCTAATTCCTTGGTTTTTTTCTACGGAATATTTTTGATTTAAATTAGTTGATAGACAATAAGGCAAGTCAAGACGAATCAAATGAGAAATATCGTCGAAAAAATAAAAAAAAAAAGGCTGGGTAAGTATCTTGTACTATTCTCTTTATTTATTAGATGTTTTAAAAATTATGTTTTCAGATTTTTTAAATGTTGTGCATGCTCACCCTTATGTGTATTTCTATCGATGATTTGCTTTATTTTGCTTGGCGGAATCATTGCTGTAATTGTTGTAGCTGTATTATCATCAACTAAAACAATGACGACAAGTAAGATTCTGCATATATTTACTTAATTTTCATAGTTAAAAATTCACAAGTATTGTTATGTTCATAAGAAAATACTTTTCATATGTGAGAATGTTTTAGAGGATTAATAAGTCCCTAAATATTAGACTGATTGAAAAAGTTGCAATTAAATACAATGAAAAATAAAAATTTAATATATCTTAGAATTTTATTTTCTCTTTATATTTTGTCTCTTGAAAGTATTAACTTATTTAACAATAATATATCTTAATATACAATAATCTAGCTTTCATCTTCGACTTAATTGGTAGTTTTTCAACGTAACTAAAAATCGATTATCATAATGAAATAATTTTTATATTGCATCTATCTGAAGCACCTACAAGATGTGAAGATCTGAATAAGTACGTATATTCGAAGCATACTGTCATGAAATGCAGACAACGCAGAGAAAAAAACGAAAGTCTATCACATTATAATTAGTACAAAGCATTCTTAATTAAGTCGAATGCAACTGAAGAAAGGAGAAATATTAAAAAAGTATTCAGTTTTGTAAAGATCGTCAGGAACAAATATTATGAAACTTATCAATTATTATAATAGTATAGTAATTTCATTGATCAAACTCAAGAACTTATATGATAGATTACAAATCTATACTATTCGAACAATTAAATATAAATTTCAAATTTCTAGTTGCTACTACCAAAAGAATAACTACAACTGTATCGACAAAATCTACTACCACCACCCAAATCGCAAGTGTATTCACAACAAGCACCACCACAACAACAACTGAAACAACGGCAGTGACAACAATAATAACAAGTAGATGAAATCTCTGAATAACTTTTCATCAGATTAATACTACTTCTTATTTTTATAGCTAGTTCATGCTCACCATCATGTAATTCCCAACAGACATGCATACAAAGTGTATGTTTAAATGTAGGACATCTCGCATTCGCTTTGACATGGTCTCAACCAGGCGATGGAGATATTGTTGTTACAACACCGAATGGCAAAGCAATTAATTATCAAAATGAAGGTCCTTCGTCAAGTACTGATCAAGGGATATTGGACAGAGATGATTCAGACAGCATAGGACCGGAAAATATTTATTGGTCAAGTAGTAGTTCTTTACCACCTACAGGAACCTATTATCTCTGTTTTGAACCATATTCATTCAATCCAACTATCAGCAGTAGTAATCCACTAACGGTCACCTACCATGTTGTACGTTCTTCTGGCACTATTCTCAATATTACAAAAATATTTACTTCGACTTTAAGTGATTCATATAATTGTGATGCAACTTCAAGCACTCTTGTCGGTTCATTCAGTTATCCATAGTAACTATTTATGAATATATATTTTATTCTACATAATAAAAATGAAAATCATTATAAATGCTTTTTTTTTTAATCAAATTTCAATATTTATACCGTATTTTTCTGGAACATATAAAACTTTTTCGAAGATTAAAATCTGTCAATTAATATGTAATGTTTACAGGGCAGTTGGTCACGCTAGTGGTTACTGATTGTTTGTGAATAGTGAGTTATATTACGCATTGACAATCAGAAGCAGTTGCATGTGCGATGAAGTATGCTCATCATAGGGATATACATTCAATATTGCTTACTTAATCATGACTCATTTTCTCTCTTTTTCATTCTGCATTGAAATTTTCATTTCTAAAGTTTTATTGTCAAAAAAATAATCTCATCCTGAGAGACTTAAATCATTGTATCATTTCTATTGAGTACCTTGATGATTTATCTGCCAGATGCAAATTATAATTGTTCGCTGGTTTATAATACGATATCCATGTGATTCAAGATGAAGAAAAAAAGCCGGTAGACAGTTCGGTATAGTGTGCACTATACCCTCGATTGTTTCAGTTTTTACTAGTAAGATTAGAAACTTGAACCTACTAATGGATAAACCTATGATTGCAAGAATAAATGTATATTATCATAAACAACATATTAAGGAAAAACTAATTCAACCAATTTACTACCTATGACAATGTACATTTCTTCTTAGAATCATAAGACTATAAATCATTCCCCTAACTTGCAATAGCCAATTTACCTTTGCTTTATCATTTTGCTGCCTGAAATCGAAAATGAATGACGACAATTTTTATTTTAAAGCATTTTATGCTTAGTATTAATATGTAATATAATAGCATAGATACAATCATAGAACTACAGTATATCAATAAAAATAAATGCGATTTATACTGACAACAACAAGATGTATTAAAATAAAATTCTTTAGACATTTTATACAAACAAAAAAGCACTATAACTCTGTGCGATTAAATACACTGGAAATTGTTCTAAAAATAATAGCCATAGCCAAGTTCTAATGTTAATTGGACGTGAAACTTTGCTTCGATCAAATGAAATTGCACAAACATCTTTGAAATAACAATCACACTAGTAAAATGTTAGATATTATTATTAACATGCGATAAAAAAACGCATTGTTATTCGAACGTGAGAATTAGACATACGATCGTCAACTGTTCTCTTAGTGTTTGATCCGGTTTCACTGATTCAACCAAAACATAGCAAGGCAAACTCTGATATATATATCGCCACTTTTTGACCGGTAATATACCACGGTATATAGCCAAGCTGTTAACATATTTCCAGTGTACTGACGACAGTTCAAGTACATGTACGAAATGGGTAATCAATAGTAGTACCATGAGTTATTGGTACAATTCGATTATTCTGACCAAATATTGAACGAAAATATTTGATTAATTCTTTACGAAATGTACGAGATGTGAGTGTGTATAAATAAAATGATGTAACTGGAAATAAATAAAGCATAAATTCTGCTATAAATGTAATAAATCCTTCAATAACTAAATGTTCACTTGATCGATCAGAAGTTGTTATTG
>CAJNSZ010003715.1:0-10489 GCA_905329745.1 Rotaria sp. Silwood2
TTTCAACAAAAATAAACATATCTTTCTGGACATATTCAAAGCAGCAATGGTTAACGATAGAACGACAAAATACTCGACTCTAATTGGGAATCGATTATCTTGAGTAGTACATGTTTATTTTATTTTCATTGAATCTATGAAACCTATCTAATGATTATGAAATATGCCTGAAGTCAAAATTTTAGGTCGAAATTCTTTGTTTTGAATTTTTTTGAAAATGCCTTGCTCTCAAGTCAGTCAAAATTTTCATTTAAACAGGCATAAGTCTTTATCAGTAGATCATGAATTCCAATCCTTTTAAGCTTGTCTTAGTCTTATGGAAATCTACTTGTAGTCATAATATGTAGTCGAACGACGTCACCGATAATTCTTTCATCTACTTGAAAGAGTAATCATAAACTGTTAGATCTTGAATAACAATTACTCTGGAATCTGTTTTAATATAACATTTTTTTTCTCAGAATGATTTTTGACATTGGTTTATTTTTTTCTTCTCTGTTATTTTCTTTATGCATTCTCAAATTTCATGAAGAAAAGCTTCATAAATCTATCTAAACCATTTATTGAATATCCATGTGATTCGAACTGGATAAGAATCGTCGGTAGACCATTCGGGATAATGTGCACTATACGGACAATAGTGCATACAAGCGTACCACATGGGTTGCCAAAGTATCTATGAAATACATATATTTCGACAATAATCATTATGTCAGTGACGTAAAGTATGATAAAAATATTAGTAATTTATGTTTGAAAACTTATGAATATAAAATATTGGCACTTTGCCATACAATTGACTTCCATAGTTGTTTTAAGAAATAAAACTTACCCACTTTGTTGTGAGTATTTCTTTCTTCGTGGATAATCGAATCTATTCATCTCTCGAATAAGAGATGATAAAAAGTTCTGTATTATAATACTATTTTAATTTTTATTGATTCAGTTTTTAAAGAAATAACAGAAAAATGTAACTTTTTCATAGACAATGTATCATTTATTATAATTGTTGAGAACAACACTTATGACGTCTTCAATAAAAAATTGTTCAGATTCTTTGATATTCCACGTTGGATGTTGTGTTTCACGACTTAAAAAATATTTTTCTATTTGATTAAAATTTCGACTGTTGCTTGAGTGATCCATTATTTTAGGTACATTATTATTGATAAATATTTAATTAATATTACTATAGTGTGTGTAAAATAATTGTCCTAGTGCGAGCACAAACTTTTTCAAAATTTTGTTAACAAAAAGAAATAAATAGTTAAAGAATATCACATCGCTTAGGACTTTTGATTTTTCTTTTTATCATTTCCTAAAAACATTATTGTATTATTATGATGAATATATTGACGAATAGGTCTTTCATTGTTTGAAATTGAAAGCATAGGATCAAATCTTTGTTTTGTCAATACTACACCAACGTTTGTTCTTCACTTTAAGACGCTAAATAATCTCACAAGTTTCTATCAAGAGTGTAATATAAATATATGACACTTGTTTTAAAAGAGAAGGTGATGATATATTCTATGTTTATAGATTCCAAAAAATGACTGCAATTTCGCTATGGTCATTTCTAAATCTAGCTCCCAGAGTATTATCAGGAGAAATACGAAATCGATTATTATTTTATATAGTACGAAAATACTAATAGTAACTTTTTTACAAAAAACTGTGTGTCTTTAAGCACTTTTAGAAATGTTTTAGACATTAGGTTCTGTCAATGTTGTACTGCACGCAACGTGAGATAATCATAAATTAAAAATAAAATTATCATTGGAGGTACATTTGAGTAAAATGTACCTCCGTTAGTATTTATCCATCGAAATTTATGAACGTTAAGTTAACAGAATTTTTTCTCATCAATTAAGCAACTCAAAAGAGAAAAAAGACTCATATCAATCACACCGGTGAAAAACGAAAACAGTGAAGAGGAGATAATAATAATGTTATATTACGAGATAATATGAGCAATAAGCCCTTGGAAGATGATAGCTACAAAAAATAAGATAATTGATTGAATTATGGTTTAATACATAATTAGTGAACTTGTCTAATTTTTTGTTGGTCTTACCTGTATTGTATAGTTCAAGAAAATTTGACAATGAAGTAAAAGAATAAGGTAGTATGAATTAACTATTAAACTCCTTTCTAGATATTAGCCAATTATCCGAGAAAATACTTCAAGTGAATGTCTATTCACAGCTAGTGCAATATTTTCTTTCGATTGTTACGAATACAATTAATATATCTGTATTATGCTTTCGTATTCTTCGTTCATTATCATATATACACTACTTTCTCGCGTATACTGTCCTTAGTATCATATATAATTTGTTGATCTGTCCGTTACTATTTTTGCGTGTTCTTTTTTACACCAATTTAGTAAATACTCCAATCGGATGTAAAATACGCTTGTATGTTGTATTCTTAGTAAAACTTTTAGCAAGATTAATACGTGTATTAGCTTCATTTGAGCGTTACTGTTCAAGTTCCCAATTACATCAACTTCGCTCAACAAGTACAATACGAAGAGCAAGAATAACTAATGTTATTGGTATACTATTATGTATTATCTCTATATGTGAAATGATATCAAGTTTGAAATTGATGGTATCTTTGTCGAGTACAAGCTTATAATTCATGATTTTCAACTGTTTGAATACCATTTCTAAGGATGTGCTCTTCAAATAAAATTTATGGAATGCCTCGTTGACTTCACTCAAAACTGAAGAAAAGTTTTCTTATACAAGTCGTTATTTGTTTTTTTTTTCATTGTTTGAAGAAATTTTTCAGCATGGACCTGAGAACTAGGCTCACAACTTTTCCGGGTCAGAGAGCATCTGAAAAATGCTCATATGAAATTTTAGGAAGATTTCGAACCATCTTATTAGGTGTCTAACTTTTCGACAAAATATGAGCGCATCGAAAGTTATAAAAAACCGTGAATATTGCTATGCAAACAGTGCAAATGACGTATGACATCCATAACGACTTGTGAATTTTTTTCGTTTCCTCATAAAATCACACAACTTTAATTAGTTCCAGTGTATACAAGAAATCTCTATGAAATTCTATTGTATAAATATCTTTTCGAGTTATAAAAATTTGGTCGTGTTTGTCTATCTTTTTCTTGGCTTCACAATTTTTATTTTTCAATCAGACCACTTTGCAAGCCCAAATAGCTGTCGTCCTAAGAGGGTGAGGTCTACGTTGGGATCGATGTTAGCAGCTTGAAGCTTGGCTAAAATTCCCTGGCGTCGATTTTCGGCTCGTTTCTGTGTCATAGCAGGATGCTCGGCAGGGAACATTTTGAAGAATTGAGCAAAACGAGGGCGAAGACTATTATTCGGTCGTGATCCATGCAGTGTGCGTTGATCCCACAGAATAGCTGAGCCCGCGCGACTAGAAATATGGCAGGCAATGGCATAAAGCTCCGGAATGATATGTTTGTCAAAGACATTGAACGTCGAGTAGAGACCATATTTGGAGCACAAAGCTTGGTGCTCGACCGTCCATTGTGATAGATAGTGATGGAAGTCAGGAACCAACCAGAAACCACCATCTTCTTCCAAATTATCAGCAAGATTGACTAGACCCTGCACATGTCGCTCTCCAATTGTGTCACAGCCAGGTTCATTATTCTCCGTGATCCAATCATCGTCGTCTTCATAGCTCAATGAAGTGAGAACTTCGAGTTGATGCGAGTTATTCTTATCTAGAGTAAAGATCAGAAATCATCCTAGGCTATACAAAAGAAAGCAAAGTGAACCTTTGAAATATCTCCATGGATTCATGTCCAAATGAAGATTGGTCATTGTAGCTCGCTCCGGATGTTCCTTGGCAGGTCGAAACATTCCGTAGCGATCTTGATTAGTCAGAAGTTTTTTCGTTCCTAGGATGGTTGCGAAAGCAGTATGCAAAGCTGGTGTTTGTCGATTAAGCAAGATTTGCCGAGTCCAGAGACTGGCATCACCAATGATGCCTTCCTGTACTATGCCTGTTCTGCTCCAGTGCCTAAAACAATAGACTAGATTGTAAACAACAAAAGAATCCACTGAGAACACTTACTTTGAGTCCCAAAGTTTGTCATCGTTTCTTACAGGCTGTCTTACGAAAGACTCGATTACATCCCAGATGTCCGAGATCGTATCTTTACATTGCTCTGGTGTGAAGACATTTGCGATGACTACGAAGCCGAACTGCTCGAAAAATGTACGCGCTTCATTGGCTTCCGGGCAGTTACAACTAGAAAGAGTGAAACTCTTCACAAAGCCTTCCGAGTCTCGTGGCACAGAGGATGGTTGAAACTTGTCAGCAGAGACTGCCATTGTAATGGAAGTTGTTTCTTGAGAAATGCTGAAAAAAAAGTAACAGTGTTGTGTGCAGTGAGAACCAAAAAAAGTGAAACTAAATAAGAGTACATCTTGTGCAAGACTTACACAACTATTTGCAGTAAAATATATTATAGATTAAAATCATGAGAGACAAAGAAAGAAAAAAGAACCATAACCTCTGCAGAGTGAAAAACAACAAAATATATGAGTCATCTCACCTGATAGCAAAAACGAATGGTCATGGGAGAATACATCATTCGACATGGAGATTTCCATTGCATCTAACAGATGAATATAGACTGAATCAATAATTGTTCTTTCGAGACTCATTGGCTTCTCCAATACTACTCATCCACTGTCTTTTTCCAGAGAAACCTGATCAACATATGTGACAAAACATCATATCCAAACGTATGCATGCCCGTAATTCTTCATTTCAGGCTCAACATCACTCAACAAGCAGCCAGAACAACAACAAAAAAATGCGTCAATATTGTGACAAAAATAAAATCTTGAACAGCACACATTTTCAAGACTATATTTTCGTCAAAATTTTTAAAATATTTTACTTCATGCAAATATTTAACGTTTAATGAACGCTAAGAAATGTACATTTTTCACGATTTAGTTTTCGTTCTAGATATTTAATGCACTTTACGCATTAGAATGCTAAACTGAATAAATTGCTAGAGAAAATAGCCCTATCTATAGAGTTGATTTGCTGGAAAAATAGGTTAGATGAGTACTAAGTTAAGGAGTTATTGTTACGAGACGATAACAAAATTGTAATAACTGAGAATTTATCTAAACTATTTTTCGAATACTCCAAGGTACACAAACAGTTGCAGAAACATACTAAAGACTACCTCTAAGTCACCATCCAAATTTTATTCACTGAACTACTATCATCAGTAAAAAAGGTGCATGATCGCAAAACATTTATTAAATATTAAAATAATTATAGCAGACGTATTTTATTGAGTCAACTATTAAACTAGGTTCGAAAGTCAGTTATAATATACTTAAACTACAAAATATAATGTAAAAGAATGAAAAAAAACCTAATCTCATGAAATTATTTCAAGATGCTTTTGAATAAATTAATTTTATTATGAATGATGACAATTGAGATCAATAAAATCTTAATAATAATATAAATGTTACTCTTCAAATATATATCCTCAATTTGTGTATCATCTTAGATAATGGAAAAATATGACAAATTGAAATAGATTACAAATTTATAGAAAATCATATATGTAATCAAAATGTATTAATCATATCTAACTAATAATATTTTGTTCTTCTCGACGGAGAAAAAACTATCCTATAAAACTTCTTAGCTATTTCAAGTCTACTATCAACGTGTGTCACGAGCATCTCAATTTAAGTTTATTTTATATGAATCTCTCTGATTGATAAAGCTCAAATATTTCATTATAATTCAAGATTTGAGTATGAGTTATATAAAATGAACTCAAATTAAAATACTCATGATATACATCAATAATAGACGCGAAATAGCTATGAAGGTCTAGAAAATGGTTTTGACATACGCTTGGAGCACAGTGAAGTACGGAATTTTCGCTTTTTCCCCTTGCTTCTTCTTCATTTCTGCTGATGTAAACAGAAAAACTAAAAATCACAATTCTATATGGCTCTAGACAACGAAAGGAAAGACAGATGACTGAGATTAAATAGTGATCATGCTTGTTCACTTCAAATATAACTAGGTTGCCTAATCAGAGTCAAGAATTTCAATGACAGCATTAAAAATTAAAAGATTGACTTATATCCAGTTACTAATCGCAGAGTACTGATCTGTCAACTATATTAGCTCTTTAGTAGACTATACAAGGGAAAAGTACACTAAGTTCAAAAAAACAATATGTCAGATTATGCACTGGATAGAAATGACAAGGCTACAGAAAAAGAAACAGTGACTGATATGAGGAACAGAGAAAAACAAGATCATCAGGTAACGAATATATGACTGACGGAATGAATCATAGAAACGCGCAAGCCAGTTAACTGAAATAAAACTGATAAGAAATTAGAAGCAAAAAAAATGAAAAATACATTGAAACGTAGTCAGAGATGGTTAGGTCATTTAACTAACCTTTCGTGAACTTGAAATATTTTCTCAGAATGATGATATGATAATAATCAAAATTATTCAAAACCAGAATATTTGATGCATTATATTATTCTAAAGAAATCACGACTCATGAAAACTTAGAACACATTGTCAACAGAGATCAGGCATTTTTTTTTAATTTCAATTTACTCATAATAAACTTACATTTTTCTTCGCTTGCCTAGGCAGAAAATGTTATTTCGAATATGTTGTACAACTCGCCTTTGACTCATTGAAAAAAAATATTACTATGCATATGACTGGTCGAAAATATCGTCTAATGCGAACTCAATTCTTGGTAAATGAAAAAGCCACGTAAACAAGTTTTTTAGTTTACGAAATGTTCCATAAGTTGAGTTACTTCTTCGTTGTATTATTGCTAAGCATGTTGTTCTCGTCTAATAATATCAAACATTAATATATAGTATTCCAGATGTATTATGTACCACTTTTTAACCATAAATATCTTCCGAAATCTCTAACGCGTTTTTTAAGAGTCGTGCCTGACGGGAATGTGTCGGAATTTGACAACAAATTTAGTTTAAAAAATGCTTTGGTTTATTTAGGTCTTAACATTCTCGATTAGATGAACAATGAAAAAAAGCAGTCCGAATTTAAACAAAGATAGGATCATAAAAGTATACGCTTTTTATGATTCCGTTTTCGTTCAAGAAATGCCACGTATGTTTACGCGTTTGTTTTTGGAATTGAGTGAATCCGTAGAGAGAACAATCATATTCTATAGATGTGAATGTTTGAAGTATAATTTAGACGAAAATATGGGATTCTTATAAGAGAGTTCGTCTAGATTATGCTTCAAGCAACTTAAATCTATGGAATATGATTGCTCCCTCTAGGAGGGTTACACCCATATCTTTTTTTTTGTATTTTGCGAGTATACAACGTTGGATATAAATAGAAAATATATATTAATTGTATATGAACTACTATCCGAAATCGATTATACTTGATTGACATCATTATTAACAAAGTAAGTTATTGGGGAAATGCTTATTTTATTTATCAAATTTGTTTTCTGCTAGTTTTTGTTAGTCTGAGAAAAATATTAGTCGTACACTCACTGTCAGTCATTTTTATCATTCGGTTCTTATGGACTCTTGCGCTAAAATAAGTTTCGACGTGGTTTTATTACATGATTAAGATAAATAAACGAGGAAAATGATTGAAAAGCATATATGGTAAAAAAATTATAATGTTGCCCTTAAACATGTATGTTCTATGTCTGTTCAACTTTGCATATTCGAAAAATACCAAAAACTCAAAGTGGACGCAAAACTTATGAAATACCACACTTATATAGGAATTTATTAATGATATCTAACGGTAGCTATTCGCTTCTTCCTCATCTTGGCTAACATAAACAGAAAAACTATAAAAATATCATGATTCTGTTTTGCTCTAAACAAATCATAAAAAGATAAAAGATCGACATTGTCAGTAAAGTTCGATCATGTCACATGTATTTGCATTGCCTAGTTCAGAACAAACTACTTCGATGAAAACGCTAACAATTTGAAGACTGACTCGCATTCAGCAATTCATTTGAGTTGCTGATCTACCAACTATTTTAACTCTTAGCTGACTATAAGAAACAAAAGTGTAATAATTCGCAAAAAAATATATCAATATATGTATGAATAAAATGAAAAGGTTACAAAGAAAGAATCAGTTACTACTCTGAGTAAAAGAAAAAATGACACTATCATACAAAGAAGAGATAATTGAATGAACGCTCCAACTGAACGAATGAGAAGATTATCAGAAATAATACAGAGATGAACAAAGTAGAACTGAATAGAAAAAAAAACGAAAAAAATATGCATTTCAATATGTACATAAACGATTGGATCATTAAAATAACCTTCTACGAACTTGAACGATTTTTTAATGTTGACGTCTTGACAATATCAAAATTATTCACAACCAGAGTATTCGATATACTGAATTATTTTAAAGAGATAAAGACTCATGAGATCTTAAAGCGTACTGTCAACTGAAATTTGAACTGCAAAAACTTATAAAAACGCCCTTTTTTTATTACAATGTCACCATTGTAAAATTTATATTTTTACTTGTTTCTCTGATAAGGAACTGTTATCTTGAACATGTGGTCGAATTGTCTTACAATTCATAGCAAAAAAGTCAGCAGATCACGTAGTTTGTCGAAAATATTAACTGAGGCAAAATATACAAGGGTATTTTTGAATTCAAATATCTTTGTAAGGCTGTTCACAAAAATCATTAGCATCCATTCTTGTGTTAAGTTCAGCAATGTAAAGATTTATCAGTATCTTACATTGTTCGTCAGTGGTTATAGAATTTAGCAACTACCAATCAATAAATTGAGAATAGAGATGACACAATATTGATCTATTGTAGTAATGAGTTATAATCGCAATTAATTTTATTAATAAACCTGCCATCTGAAAAAGTTCAGATTCCGGAAAAAATTTGAAAAAGAACGTTGAAATTTTAGAATCTTTCCTGACTTTTCAGAAGATCTGGCAATTCTGGCTACATCGCCAGTAAATCAGAATGAAATTTGAACTTTCAGAAAAATAATACATAAACAAGTGGAAAAATCGATAGTAGAAACTGACATACACTTGGCCATATACAGGAAAAAGTAACCACACGTTTTTAAGAGTATCCTATGTTTTTGTAATTTTTAAAAATTGATTTGTTATTCTGATAAGACAAAAATCGAAGTGATCTGAAAAATACTAATTTTCATAGGAGGTGTGTTCATATAAGCGTAAATGATCGAACTAAAGAGACAAATCAGCTTAAAAGTACTGAATTACTTTAAAAAAATGGAAATAATGAGTTATTGTTGAATTTAACAGAAAGGATTCAAGAAAATGTATGCGAAAATATGTTTTCTTAACCAATCTTTCGGCAACAATGGGTTTTGTTACTTTTAAAAGCACTAAAAACATTGTTAACACCGTGTTTTCACGAAATTTTAACGCGTCTTTTTCAGAGTTCTTGTATGACTTACTCGAAGAAATGTGCATGACAGATATCACTAACCTTATCTAATAATAGTTCAACTCATTCTTCTGATATAACCTTGATAGAACCCATAGAATTGCTTCCCATTTTCTTCACACTCGAATCGATCCGATAGCCGCTAAAGAGTTAGTGACAAATTGTTGAAGTTTCTAGGTTCAATTAAAACATACCCTCAACTTAAAGAAAACATAAAAGTTAAATCTTCTAACAGAATTATGTTCCGGGCGAAGATGAATTTACAAATATTCACTTATACGAAATAGCCGACTTGAAAAAATGCTTCAGAGATTTTGCTTAACCTTAAAACACTGCGATAATTTAAGACTGAAATCTCTAGTGTTTTTCTCTCGAATATTCATTGAACTTTATTAAATGTTTAATTTTTTCGCTAATCATAATTTTAACAGAGATCATTGACAAATATGTCGGAAAATATTATATTTACCTGAATAAATTGTAATACAAGAAGCATTAAAACACAGCTTATTATATAATGATAATTACTAAATGAAAAACTTTTATAAGTAAAATATTTTATAATAAACTATCAAAAAGTTGAAATTTATCAACAAAAGAAAAGAGAAAATGTTGATATAATACATTTTCACTAAATAAATATTTAATTGATTTCAAAAGTAGTTTATTATTTTCCCAATATTACCTGATGATAATTGACATTTTGTACAAAAATGAAAAACGAAAATCTTTTGAATTAGTTATTTCATCAATTAAACAATCCCAGGACGAAGAATCCGACAGTCGGATCTGATAGTCCGAAAATGTCGGATACACTCAGAATCCGATGGAATCCTGCTGGTTTCATATTTTAATAAAAATAAAATAAAATGCAAATCAAATTTAATAAAGATAAAATTTATTAAAATAAAAATAAAAATAAAACAAAATAAATAATAATACAAGAAAATAAAACAAAATAAAAATAAAATGCAATAAAATGAATCAAAAAAATGTCATA
>CAJNSZ010003716.1:0-10487 GCA_905329745.1 Rotaria sp. Silwood2
TTTTCTTAAAAATATGTTTTTAAAAAGAAAGATTTTTTCTTTAAAAAAGAATTTCGTAAAACATAGCAAGATGTTTTTATAAAAAAAATCGTAAAAAAATGAACTCAAAATTTTAAAAAACCAATTGCAGATTCGAGTTCCGGGACCTAGATTTCCCTTCGTCAACCTTTATTACAATCTTTATTTTCGCAAAGAATCCTTCTTCTAACCGAAAAAATTCAATTCAAAATTTGAAAAATCTGACTTCAGATTCGGATTTCCCGATCCCGATTCAATCTCGTCAAATCTTTATAAAATATCCTTATTTGCTCAAAAAATCCTTCCTCTAACCGAACAAATCCAATTCAAAATTTGAAAAATCTGACTTCAGAGTCGGATCCCCCGATCCCGATTTAATATCGACAAACCTTTATGAAATATCCTTATTTTCTCAAAATATCCTTTCCCTAGCTCAAAAAATCCGATTCAAAAATTTTCAAAATCTATTTGTAGATTCAAATTTCTCGGTCTCCATTTACCTTTGGTAGAAATTCTCTACTGAAATCTATATGCTAGTGGAACTGTATATGATTGAAGGAAATATTTGGATTGAGCCTAAGCTTAGTATCGATTGGACCCTGGGAACAACCGAACCCGGGAATCTCGACCTGTTCTCGGGTTCGGTGCATGCCTATGCCAAAACGACTACGACTTATAAAAAAAGTAAAACGAGGTATAACAGAGTACATGTGAAGTATAAGGGAGTGCAGTGAAGTATATTGGAACTACACGGAAGTACTATGGAAGTATGGTGGAAGTACGATGGAAGTACAAGAAAGTACACACTCCTGAAGTCTCACTCCTTCCCGCATGGTGTACCTCCGTCATTTGTCACGACCATCGTAAACGATAGTATATAGATGCTGATGTTAATGTAGATGTCTGCAGACGATCGAGCGTGTGCCGAATTCGAATATTCAGATTCGATTGGATTTGAATTTAGTTGGACTCAAAATTCAAATAGACCCAAGATTAAACCCTTCGATTCTACATGACTTCAATATATGTCTAGACTGAAGCAAAATTTATAACTTGTTTTTATGAAAATTATAATCGAAAGATATTGAATATGAAGATTTACAGAATTTTATTTTCCATTTTTAGAGGTAAATCCATTAACTATTTTTCGTTATATTTGTCTGTGGATTGAAAACTTTAAGGTTTCTTATATCATTTACTTTTCCAAATATCTTTAATTTTCAGATGATGAAATAGTTATTGAACTATCCTTTTTCTAGTATTCCATGAAACTCTCTATCCCATATATATTATTAAAAGTTTTATATATTAACAAACGATCGATATACAATCAAGAGAAAATAAAAATTGCATTTCATATCTGTCTTCTTCCTTTATTTAGAGTTATTTATAATAAAAAAAAGAACTTTATTGTTACATGATTTGTTCCATTGGAAAACACACATGTCTAACGTAAATCTTCTTCGTCTTCCAGTTGAACTACTTCACCGTATATTCGACTATTTTGAAGTCCAAACAATATGTTCAGTTCGACGAGTATGCAAACAACTGCATTCGATTACAAGCACTTATGATCGATTTCATCTCAATATAAACTCTCAGTCAAAACGTCTATTGAAATTGTTTGCTCGATGGATTTTACCAGAAAGTATTGTTTCACTAACATTTGACATCCCTGAGTCTAGAAATTATTACTTCTGGTGTCTGCGAACAGAATCCGAAGATGATATAATTCGTCTATTCATATCATTTTTCGCTGGCGATCGATTTACTCGACTTCGTTCATTAGTCATCAATAGAACATATGATAGGGATATAGATTTTCTTTCGCATCATTTGAACACCAGTTCTCTGGAATCATTATCGATCCATCTGTGTGAAGAGAAAGTGAGCAGCACAATAGCTTTTATTGATGCAATTCTTAGTCAAAATTGTATTCGAAAGTTGTATTTCAACAATACAGTACTCATAATAAATGACATGCTATTGCCAGATCATTGCAAATTAGAACACTTGAAACTTAATACCTGTGGGTATAACCGATGTCTAATCGTTCTTAACAACCTGCTTAATTTAAAAACATTTGTAATAGATGAATGGAATAGCTATAATTTTCGTTTTTCGACTAGTTTGCTTGCTTGCAAGCATCCATCGTTATTAACATCTTTAACAATTAGCAATTGTATTCTACCTATGGAACATATTGAAACGTTACTTTCACGAACACCAGCACTTGTTCGTCTTAAATTAATATCACGTAAACGTGCATTCGACTCTATTTTCGACGGTTACAATTGGGAACAATTCATTATTAATAAGTTACTGCAACTCAATCAATTTGAATATTTCTTTTCTTTCATTCATAAAACAAATGATTATATGGCAGTTCTTAATCGCGTTATTGCCTCATTTCAAACTCCATTTTGGTTACAGGAGAAACACTGGTATACTATATGTAGCTATGCATTTGAATCCCAAACGTTTGAACTTCATAGTACTACAATCCATGTGACGGATTCCGATAATTTGATCAAATTTGAAAAGTCGGCAGAAACTAATACATGCCGTCTTGTTGGACAACCGCCGAAAACTGATAGAAAAAAGGTACATGTCCTGATGTCTTTGATAGTAGTGTCAAATTTGAAAATTAAATTCACGTAGCCAGAGTCTTCTCTATTTGATTCTTTTTCTGGCACTCACATGTCATGCTGTCCCTCCATGTTGCCTGCACCCATCTGGATGGCGACCTCTCAACTCTTAGTTTCATGAGAAGTTCAATAGTTGAATTCAAGTTTCAAGCTTGATATCTCTACTGAACTCATTCGATTCTAATTTCTTTTACCATAGACGTACGCTGTACTAGATCTTAGTAATAAGACAATTGACGACACTACCGTTAAATTTCTATCGTTTGCACTGCAACACGACAAGGTAAGATATTGTTTTTCGATTCTCATTCGCTCACATCGATCTTTCATTGTGCTTCCACAAATGTTTTTCGTGTACTCTGATTATTTTTACATAACAAAGTATTAAGACATTTTGACAATATAGACTATCGGCATATTAAACTTAGCTGGAAATCAAATTGGAGACATTGGTGCAGAACATCTTGCAACTGCTTTATTGAACAATACGGTAAGATTTGATACTAAAGGCTTCTTTCCATTTTGTCCTACAATTCAAAAGACACTCGTAGAACTCAATCTTCGGCGTAATCAAATTGGTATGAGTGGTGCACAATGCTTTTTTAAGTTACAACAAAATAATACCGTAAATTTTGTTTCTGATTATCCTCTGACTCTCGTACATTTTCAAATTTTAAGACATTGAAAAAGCTTGAACTGAGTGAGAATGCTAATAATATCTGTACGATTGTTGAAATTCCTAACAGGATTCGCCACGATACGGTAGTTGATTGTTTTATCCCATTTGATATATATATATTATCTCTATTGCATTTTACAGACACTAAACTCATTAAACCTTGCAAAATGTCAGATCGGTGACCTAGAAGCACAATGTTTGGCTGAAGCATTGAAAACTAATAATGTAATATCTACGGGTGGGTTTTTTGTTAAGAAAAACATTGTATTTACGTCTTTAGAGACTGGTTTCACTCGACCTCAGGGATAATAACATAAGTGATATTGGCATAGAAATGATAGCTGATGCATTAAGAAACAATACCGTAATAGAAAATCTCATATGATTTTGTAAAATATCTTGTCATCTATTTGTTTCTAGATACTTTCAAGAATCTATCTAAATGGAAACCCTAGTCAGCTTTGCACGGTGGTCACAACAATGCAGCGAATGAAATGTGACAGGGTAAAATATACTCTCGATTTTCTTCTCATTCAAAATAGTAATATTTTTTGTTTATTTACAGTCCTTAACCATTTTGAAAGTTCAAGGGTGTCAAATTGGAAATAAAGGAGTACAGTATTTGACTGCTATTTTTCAACATAACAATGTAATTATTAATATCTCTTTTTGTGTATTAAAACGTCGTTCTTTTTACAGACAATTATTACAGTAAACTTGGACAACAATGAGATTGGTGATAATGGAATGAAATATCTCGCTAACGTCTTGAGAGAAAATAAGGTCGGTATCGTATTGATAGTAAATCTTTTCTATCTAAGGTATGCTTTGTCGCAAGACACTCACTACATTGAGTCTTAGTTATAATCGAATTACTGACAATGGAATAAAACATATCGTCGACGCGATACCAAACAATACGGTATGCTTTGTCATCATTCGCCTCTCTTTTTTATTTATATTTTTCAATAAAAAAAGAAAGGAAAAATATATGACCATTCACATTCTGAGAGAAATCCGTTGAGTGCAACATAACGCATCTTTTTATTAAACTATAAATACTGAACGTTTATTGAAGTCAATTTCCAGATCACTCTATAATCTATGTATGAACATAAAGTCATATTTGTTCTCATGTCATAGCTCAGTAGTTTCTAACATTGAACAGAAAACATAAAACATTTCTGCGGCATCAATAACAAATCGAATCGTCTGTATAGTTTTTATTCTTTTACAGACACTTACCATACTTGATCTTGAAAGAAATCAAATTGAAGATAAAGGAGCCGAATATCTTGCAGATCTGCTACGAAACAATAAGGTATATTGTAATTTTGATTTTTTCAAAAAATAACTACTTACAAATCGATCCTAAATAATTAATACTTTGGGAAATCTAGGAAGAATTCATCAACACCTATGTAAAAGAAATGATAGAAAAAAAATCTGATTTAAATCAATTTCCTACTTTTAATTCATTTTAATCGATTTGGTTCAAAAATAGTACTCTTCTCAAGATCCGAACGCGGAACGTTCATTTTTGATGACATTTTTGGATTATCCGTGATAATAAACCATTAACCTAGAGCTCGACTGGAGCTCTGCAGGTTGCACGTAACCTGTTAACCTGCGATTAATTGTACTCATTCAATATTGTCAACATCTTTTCTAAAATTGTATATGAAGAAAAATAGATTTAATAAAATTAACCAACTCGTCGATGAGAAAAAGTTAATTACGATCACTTGCACTCAATTCCATTCATTCGATATTTTTGTATTAGAAATTTTTGAGAAAATTCGTGTTGTTTTTATCTGTTTTATGCTTGAAGTATTTTGAATTAAATTGATTTTCAAAACTTCTGTGAAAGTTTCAATTTTTCTTTGCGTCAAAAAAGTCAAGAGCAGGGCAGTGTCAGGTTACGAAATTTTTACAGCGCAGGTAACAGGTTACAGAAATTTCGTAACCTGCAGCCCTCTATGCTTGACAGATACTATAAAGTTGGAACTGCTATATAAATTGTTTCATTTGAGATTGCGCAATTACTTAATTAATCGATTTAAGTCGAAGTCATTTGGAAAAATCGATTTTAATCGATTTCGTTTAGGAAAATCAATTAAAATCGGTTATTCGTTGCAATTTAATCAAAATTCACCACTCTTAATCGATTTTTGTGATTTTTCTTTGGATAATCGGTTTTAATCAGATTTTTTGGCCCTTTTTTTTTACATGGGACTGAGCTATATATTAAGCTAGGAAGCTATGGCTAACTTTACTTCTTGCTTCTCTTGCATTTTAACAAATGAATACATCGGCGTAAACACTTTGAAAAAGATCTTCGGACGTAGCAAAAGAAAGGAATCATATTAAATTGATTGTTGCGATGTGAAATCGATTTGTGCATGATGAAATCGATTAAAACCGATCTTAGAAAATTATCTATATGTAAAATGTTCAGGGTGTGCGTCTGCGCTGAGTCAAAGGTCAGTAGGCTATACGAAAGTTAGGCTGCACAGGGATAAGTATATAAGGAGATAAGGCTCGAGGAGGCAAGACTGTAAAGGAGTAAGGCTCTTAGGGAGTAACACTATAAAGGTATAAGAGGTTGAAGATACAAGGCTAGAAAGACGCAAGGAAAAGTCAAAAGGATATCAGGTTTGAGTCTAAGACTATAAGAGGATAAAAGTACTGTGCTAGAGGAATGTAAGAAAGTAGAACTGTAGGTCGACGGAAGCGTTACGATACAAGGCTATATAAGGTCTATGTATATGTAATATAGTATCTGATTGTCCGTTACCAGGTCAAGCCTAAAGTAGTGGCGACGCTACTAGAAGGGGAAGGTGGAGCTAGTGAAAGCTGAGTCTTCCCTAGAATCTGTTTAAGCCTTGCCAGAGTCTTTGAAAGTTCCTAGTAATAAAGTTGCTGATCTTCTTCAGAAAACTGTTTGAGCCCCCTAAAAAGTCTAAGCTGAGGGCTGAGCCATCCCGCATCCCCCCCTCCCCCCCAGATCAAACTTTTTTGCATCATCGCTGGACTACAGTACAAGTGTGAAACTTTACAGGAAAAACAGTCGTGCAGCATGCACAGAAAATCACTGGGTGATTAAAATTGATTAAAAACAATAGAATTTATATGAATTATGCGATTTCCACACAGAAAATTCGATTAAAATCGATTATCCCTAAATTTAATCGGATTTTCCGTCTTTCCTTTGCATGGGCACGATTTCTTTCTATATTCAACATCTGAATTTATCTAGACACTTATCACTTTGAATCTTCAGAAAAATCGTATCGGTGACATTGGTGCACAACATTTTCGTGAAGCTTTGAAATTGAACAAAGTATAATATTCCTTTAGGGAAGATCCTTTGACCTCTTATAATTTTTATTCAGACACTTTTGAAGTTAACTCTACGGGGTAATCAAAGTAGTTCATGCACAATTGTTCAAATGGAACATGAAATAAAGCATGAAATGGTGAGATATAACTTATTTTTCCTATCATATTTTACTCGTTATCATTACCTGTGGTTAGATATGCGCCACAGCTGATTGGACAGGTCATCACATCGGAAAGGAAAAATTAGAATGTTTGGGTGCTGCGCTGCGAACAAACTACGTTAGTTTATGTAATATTTTTGTTCGAAATTTCGCTCTTGTTCTGAAATAGACAACAATCATATTGATACTTGATGAGAATCATATTGGAAACAATGGCATAAAACATATCGCTGATGGTTTATTGAAGAACACGGTAATAGAGAAACAACATTTCATTTATGATTTATTTCATGTTTTACACATATAGACGCTGCAAGAATTGAGTGTTCGAAATAATCGAATTGGTAACGAAGGAATGGAATATATCGCCAATGTTTTGAAAGAAAACATGGTAAAAGTTATATTAATAGTAATTTTTTCGTGTATAAGATAGTTTTCTTGTTAAGACACTCATTACATTGAATCTCAGCAAGAACTCAATTGGAAATGATGGGGTGAAATATCTTGCTGATGTTTTGAAGAAAAACATGGTGATTACTACTTGAATCGCAATTTTCTTCAATCAAAGATATTTTTTCTGAGAAGACACTCATCACATTGAATCTGTCCAATAATCTAATTAGTGATGATGGAGCGAAACATCTCGCTGATGCAATACAAAATAATACAGTACGTAGTATTATCACGTATCTCTTTTATGTTGAATCTTTGACTACAATACACAAGTAATAATATTCACATTTTCTTCTTCACAAATGGTTCAATGTATACGATAATTAGAGTCGAGTTGTTCGAGCTTTGAAAGAGTATCTATGTCTTTCGAGATCAGAGCTAGGTTGATTGAAGTAGTATTAATGGGTGAGAACTGAAGAGTGAATGAAAAGAAAGTGAACATGTTTGTCCTATTCCATAGAATGAAATATCTTTTCTCTAGAAACTCATCAAATTGAATTTGGAGAACAATCGAATTGGTGATAGTGGGGCACAACAAGTCGCAATTGCTTTGAACATCAACACAGTGAGTTATTTCGTTGGGAAAGGTTATACTTCTGTACTGGTTTATCTTTTGATCAGACGCTGTGCAACATTTATCTCAGTGGCAATGCTACCTATTTCTGTGTAATAATTGAAGTTTTGCATCAGCTACGACATGGCAAAGTGACATGCTCTTTTTTTCTTTTTCTTTGTCATCTTTGTAGTTTTTTAGATGCTTACCTCGTTGAACTTTTCAAAACGCTGTATCAAAGATGAAGAAGTTCAAATTTTGGCTCAATCATTGACTGATAGCAAAGTGACTTTTTTCTTATAGTTGATCTTCCAAATTGTGCATACTTGTATTTTAGACAATTAACAAGTTAGAGCTCTCTTCAAATCAGATTGGAGAGAATGGTGCTCAATATCTTAGTAATGCGTTACGAAATAATGCAGTATTTCTAGTTATGTTTATTATTTGTTTAATCTCAATTTTTTCTCTTGACTTAGACACTTTCTTTATTGAGTTTGAACATGAACTCAATTGAAAACAAAGGTTTACAACATATTGCTGCTTGTTTGATTATTAATAAAGTAAAAGAGTATTTCATCATTATCATGTTCACCTTGATATTGATAATTAGACTATAACTAAGCTGAAACTTCAACAAAATAAAATTACAGATGAAGGAACTTATTGTTTAATAGACTTATTACAAAACAATAATGTACGATCAACTTTACAATCATTACTTTAATGTTTACTTTCTTTGCTATTTTGCAGACTCTTACTGAATTGGATTTGTCCTTCAATAAAATCACAAATCATGGTGCAGATAATTTAGCATGTGGTTTACAGTACAATACAGTAAGATATTTTCACATATCATCTCCCTTTTACTTCTTCGAAAAATCCAAAGTATTGTTGAATTTAAAGCATGTAGATATAAGGAATGAAATTTTCTAAGATGAAAAGAAAAATTGAATATTCCTGAGTAGTCACAAAAGAATGGAGAATTCTTGCAACCCATACACCAAATATATATCATTCGATAATCTTTAAGACACTTACTATATTGAATCTTTCTCGAAATCAAATTGGAGATGTGGGTGTTCAAAAACTGGCAGACATTCTACAAATTAATAAAGTAAGAAATTTTTCATTTGGATGTTCACATTTTTATTTTTAATTTTGATTGCAGACATTGATCATATTACAACTTATGCATAATCAAGTCAGTAAACGAATTCAACACAAATTAAATTCAAAAGATTCAAGAATTTCAATCTAATGATACAAAGTTTTCATTGAATCGAATACTTATTATTCTAGAAATTTTCTTTTTTTCACATCATTCATATGAATAAGTAAAAATATTGCATGAAAAATAATACTCAAATCGCATTTGCTGATCACTTGATATCCATGACATAGATTGAATACTGCACTTCGTATATAAACACTGTTCAGAGTAGCTTCTTCTCTTGAAGGAAAAAACTGAAAAAGAGAATATTGAAACTTGCGTTTTTAGAAAATAACGTACGATGCAAAATTAATGGCACAAAATGTTGATCAGTATTTCGTTTCGATAGAAAGACGCTGAAAGAAAGCTTTTCATATCCAAAGTTAGAGCTTTCTCTTCTCTTTCGAATGGCATATCATTTATTTTTATACTAAATCTATAAATGAAACAACATAATAGAAAATAGAGATACCTTAAAAACAAATTCTGCACTTTTTGTGACATTCAAAAAACGGCGAAAAATGTTGACTTCTATGTTTCTTGAATAATTCTTCGATAAACATGTGCCGAAAAGAAAGTTTGGGTACCGATTGATAGAAAATTTTCTCCTCTTTCGAACATTTTATGATTCATATTTAATACATGTTCATAAATGAAATGTAACTAGAATGAAAAAGAAACGTTCACGCAATCAATTCATGGTTTTCAATATGAAATTGTGAACGGTATCTTGATAGACAATGATCAATTCGATTTTTTGTACTCTTTAAAAAGCTCTTCCAAAGCTTGATTACTTTCACTTTTTTGAAGTTTTGCAAACCATCTTTCACATGGCAGTTAATTATAATTAATTGTCATTTACAAGATATTTTCTGATGAGCTCATACAAAAATTGAAAATTCACTGAGCGAGTGTTTCTCTTTCTTTCTTTCTTATTCCATTTATAAACATGTATTAAATATAAATCATACGCGGTTCACTGATATAAAAGAAGCGTAGAATGATAAACCTTGAAAGTGTTTATCAGGATGCAACGGATAATATATCCTTTTCTACCATTAATCAGAATGTGCAAAACCCTTTTATCTACACCTAAAAATAGTGAAAAACAAAAGGGTTCATCAACTTAAAATACCCGCTATGAAAAGGTTTATCAAAACGTTTATAGGATTCAAAAACGGCTAAAGGATATATTATTCGTTGCATTCTCCTAAACCCTTTAAAGGGTAGATGAAATTTAAAAAACAATTAATGTCAATACAGTTATCTTGAGGGTGTGGGTGTGGATGTGGGTGTGGGTGTGGATGTGGGTGTGGATGTGGGTGTGGGTGTGGGTGTGGGTGTGGGTGTGTGTGTGGGTGTGTGTGTGGGTGTGGGGGTGGGCGCCCGTGCAGGCATGCGCCGCAGTGCAGCCCGCCCGATG
>CAJNSZ010003717.1:0-10487 GCA_905329745.1 Rotaria sp. Silwood2
ATATTGAGCATATCTATTAATCGATATGTCAAGTGTTTTTTTAATTTTTACCTACATCCAAATGGAAGTTGATATTCTTCCGAAAGAAAGCTATAACTTTTGATCGGTAAAAGATACAGATCTGGGGGTTGGTCTAGATTTGTAGATCTCGATATGGGCTATCTATTTCACTATTTGGAAGTTACGATTGGACTTAAATTCAGGTAACGGGGAACTGGACAAGTTTCTGTTCATGGGTTCCCTATGACAAACTTTACTTAAAGACTTGGTTGTTTCATAGTAAAACGTGCCCTGACTAGTTCTATTAAACGTGAAAATTACAGGTCTCTGTCATCGTTCTATCAAGAATTATAAAAATTCTGCCCAAGTGTCTTTTTTTTTGAAATGGATAATAGATTGTTGTAGAGTTCACCTGTGTATTATGTTAAAATGTAGTTGCCCCGACCAAAAAAAGGTGATCATTAAACTTACGTTAACTTGAGTATTGTTTTTTGCTAGATTTTTATTTATCTCTAAATGTAACATGATTGATAGACGACATGCACCGACGAAAAAAAAAAGAAGAAGGCGGATCTTGTCTAAAGTTTAGGTTTAACATTATGTTTAACGAGAGATACTCATCCGACCAAAAAAAAGGAGAAAAAAGGATTTCAAAGTTAAGATTAATGTGTTCATTTTATTTGAATTTTTTTTTTCAAATCTATTGTTCTCACATTCTACGGATGAAGTCATGTTTATTCTACGTGTTGATTTTGCCAGAAAAAAAATGCAGTTTTTCATAGGAAATTACCTATACAAGTACTTTAGATTTTCATCATTTTTCGAAATCTATTAAATCAACATACATTTTTTTGGGTCACAATTATTTTTCACGCTGTCGTCGGATGAACTAACAAATCAGAACACTAATTCGAGATCTGTTCCATGAAAATGGTATAAACCTGGTGGAATCACCTATTCATGAAAATGATTTTATTGACTTGCTTGTCCATGAAAATACTTTCGAATATCATTTTATGCTGTCGATGCACAAGAAGTGGTTGTTACATAAATCACAGTCTGAGTAGGTGAAAAGGAATCCTCTGCCTACTCAATGAAAAATTTTCCGTGCTGTCTTTTTAATTACAGTGACGAATTATAATTGATTTTTAAACATAAGAGATCGTTTCGCCGTTTCGTGCCTAATTAAAAAACCAATTCTGCCTAAGTTTAATTTTGCCTGTGACATATATATACTGAATAACAGTATACTATTATATAATCCTTATAAAGAACTAAGAAGTCATACTTTTCCAGTTCATTTAAAAGAAAATCTTTTTAGGATCATGAAAGATATGCTACACTTTGCTTTTCAGATAAAACATTCATGGACCAACCACAAGAATTACGTTATTTGATCCAAACAAGTGCAAATAGCATTGAAAGCAAGCTCGATTTTCTATTTATACATATATATTATCATTTTATTTGTCATAATTTTAACTTGCTTGAAAATCAAGTAATATAATAATATTTTTTTCATATAAATATCTGCTTTTATCGTTTTAGCAAAAGGAATTCGACGGTATAAAATTAACTCGTGCAAAAGACAACTGCTTCATATCAAATTGGATTAAAGATTCTACAAATTTTCGTATGGCAATGTTCAATGATGAAAACTTGCTTACTATTTCGGTTCTAGTAAGTACAATATTTTTTGATGTAATAGAACTAAATCCTATTATGAATTTTAGACTAATGATCTGACTGTTTTCTCAGCTACAGCTATAGTAATCGACAATTATGTCAATGAAATAAATGAAATCGAAAAACAATTTGAGTAAGACATTATTATGCTGCATCTAAAAACATTTGTTATTTTATAGATTAACAAACCATTTGGATCTGAGTAGAAAATTAAACACATTCATCGACGATATTAAAGGCAAAATGGGTGGTCATAAAACGTCCAATAATAGAAATGATACTCATTAAATTGGCACACGTCGTTCACATACAACTGATGCTCGTTGTCAACCATATTATGATGGTATACTTGTCTTTCTTCTTTTTATACATTTCTTATAACTATTTTATTTAGTTCGAAGACTTAATTTAGTTCCAGATGTTGCTACAAACTTATCGCATCATTATATACAAAATCAAAATTTACTACACAAAGCTAGTGGTAAAGATTTTTCAGACCTTTAACTCTTTTTTTGAAAGATTTAACTGAAGCAGCGTGTGTAAGTTTACGTGCACAATTGGATGTCGAAGTAACGTCATTACCATAAGGAAAAAGTGAAGCATCAAGAAAAGGTTCAAAACAAGTTCAAGAAAAACGAAAACCATTAAGATTAACAAATAAAACTGGTAAACTCTGATTTATTTATTTAATTTCTCTTATAAAGACTTCATTTTTTCTAGAACAACACATGGAAAATCTTCGGGTTGAAATGACTCATGCTGGTCGTGAAAAAAATTTAGCTTTAGCAAATGTTATTAAGTATGGAGCTGTTTCTCATGATGAAAAGGAAATAACTGAAACAGAACATCAAATCACTGAAGAAAATAAACAACAACAAGCTCGATTATCAAATAATATTATTGGACCAAATATTATTCATGAAATAGGTTTGCATTTATATACTTCTTTTATCAAAGAATACATGAGATTAGCTTATCTTCACTTGAGATCTATTTTAGACAAATGAGAATATGTATCTAATAGTCGAATGGCCATAGCTTCTGTCGCTCTTCTATTTCAATTTTGATCTAAAATCACAATATCGCAACTTTCGGAGAACTTTTTGAAACTAGATAATGAGAAAATGAAAATTCTATAGAGAGAAACTTAAATTTCATCTTCTTAAAATAGAACAATGAAAGTTATGTTTTTACTCTAAAAGATATTCGATCTTGATTCAGAAAAGCCATGAATACAAAACATTCTTAAGTTATTTGAGCCTTTTACAGATCCACTTAGAGCCAAAATATGCAGTCAAATGGTGTCGAATTGTTGAGTATATTTCCTAAGAGAAATGAGATCATCGTTATCGTCCATGTTCCATCACATATGTTCTTATTAGTTTTTTGTACAAAAGTAAAACATTTGCTTTTAGTTAGTCGACGGACTGGTATACCAACATCAGAATTATCTCAGGCACAGCATCATCGTTTATTAAAGTTAAATGAAAATTTACGTAAAAAAGTTGTTGGACAAGATGATGCTATTGATAGTATTACTAAAGTTGTACTTAGACATAAAGGTGAATTTTCAAGACAAAATCAGCCAATTGGTTCTTTCTTATTTTTGGGTAAGTTTATTTAAATAAAATAATTAAACTTTAATTTATATTTGTTTTTTGTAGGTACACATGGTGTGGGTAAAACTGAATTAGCAAAAACATTAGCATTAGAATTATTTGATTCAACCGAATCAATTATTTGCATTGACATGAGTAAATACACAGAATCTAATTCAATTGCTCGATTAGTCAGCGTACCACCAATTAAAAGTAGTTTTTCAATTGCTCAATTGATTGATGAATCATCAGATAAAAGTTATATGTGAGTTTTTCTTTGATTTATCACAATAGTCGATTTATTAGAACATGTTGGTTTTGAACAAGATGGTGAATTGACTGAAGCAATTCGACGACAACCTTATGCTGTTATTCTATTTAATAAAATTGAAAAAACTCATCCACAAATTTGGAATACATTATTACAAGTTTTAGATAATGGTCGTCTTGAAGTAAGTTTACCAATATAAAAAGTATAAGAAAGAATTTTGATGATCAATATTTAGGATGGAAAAGGTCAAACAGTTGATTTCACAAATACCATTTTTGTATTAACATCAAACATTGGTGCACAATATATCTTAGAAGAAGTTGAAAATCAATCATCATCAATAAAAATTTCAAATGGAGAATTATCTCAAACAATAAAAAATCCTATTATGAAAGAAGTTTGTACTTTAGGAGATTTTTATCTTGAAAATAACGTTTATCTTTCAAGGTTCGTTTATGTTTTCAATCAGAATTTTTCAACCGTTTGGATGATATTGTATTCTTTCAACCTCTTAATATTAATCAACTTTCATCTATTGTTCATCTTCAATTAAAATCACTTGAATGTTTGAAAGAAAAAGATATTGAAATTAATTTAACAGATAAAGCTATTCAATCAATTCTCAAAAAATCTTATAATCCAGGTATTTTATCAACCTTTGTTTAGAGAAGGTCGTTATTTTATTCATACAAAAAGACATTCCCTCTAAACTGACAAAGAATCTAAGAATAGAGCAAAGATTTATTGCATGAAATCGATTGTAATGTTTCAGAAATTAAAAATCCTAAAATCTATCATTAAAACAGTATTAATCAATTCCTTTGCTATGTCAATATGCATTTATTTCCTCTGTATTCGAATAAACGCATTTTAATTTAAGTTAAAATGTAATGAATTCAATCTGAATTGTTTTGTCTTTTTCTTTGAAATAGTTTACGGTGTTGATCCATTAAAACGTTATGTTGAAGAATATTTGAAAGAAGAACTATCCAAATTATTAATACAAACAAGATTTGCATCACCTAGTCTTGTTACAATCGATACTGACATAAATAATCGATACTTATTTCGTATTCAACATTTACAACGAACAACTTCAAATTCACCAAAAAAACTAGGATATGTTCGTTAGTATTAACACTAATCGTATAATTTAATATATAAATTTGTTTTCTTAATAGGTCATAGTACACATGAAGAACCAATGATCAATGTAGACGATGATGATGAACAAGAGAATCGATTTAGTGCTTATGAAGATGGCAATACATCACCTCGACGTTTATCAAAACAAATGAAACAATCACCAAGAATGAGAAAATGATTTTATTCAACTACTTATATCTTCATCAAGCAATAAAATGAACATTACAAACTATAAATACGAACTTTTTACTTTATTTTTTTCAATTACAATTCTTCTGCAATGTTGTTATTTTTTCTTTTTGTTAATAAATCTGATAAAAAAAAGTAGACTCTCTTTTGTTTAGCACAATACAATAGAAAGACAATGGTAATATTCTAAATAGAAAACGCAAATATTATTTTAAAAAATGACGTTACTAAAATTTGTTTTCCCAAGCATTACGCTTAATATCTAAAAATTGCCAATGGACAATAAATTAAATAAATATGTCTTTATACAATTTAGCGATAACGTTTTATTCATGTAAAGTATCATTATTATCGATAAAAATCTGTACATTGTTTGAAATACCAAGAGCTGATGGAAAAAAGTCTTCGTACAAGATGAAATGAGCGAAACAGACGATGTTTCGATCGGAGTTCATCATTATAATAGAGCAAATGAAACGAAAAAATTCAACACTGGTTCTTTCTGTCATATGCTCAAACATATACAAAACTAAATGATTAAGGATGAAGGTGTGGGCAATAGTATTATATTCGTTTCTCATACATCTATACTCACCCTCAAGATAGTATCCTTTCGACATGGTCTTGTCAAAATACTTCATGCACAATGGAATGTATATTCGAAATAGATGCTCTCATAATGAAGCAAGAAGAGTGTTTTTTTAAAAAGGCAATATTTCAACGCTACTTAAACGAAGACTATTGAAGCAAAATTCTCTTCGTTTTGATATCTAGTTTTTATTGGGAATCAATAATTTTGAGTATGTGCTTGAATCGAAATAAATTTTCGAAGGATGTAGAGCCGTCAACTCTTTTGGAAGAACGTTTCAAACAACGAGTTATTAGTTTAATTAATAACATTATTCAGTTAACTCTTTGAAAATCCTATAATCTTATTTTTTTCTTTAATTAAAGAAGAGCTTTATTTCATTAATAGGAAAAGAAAATCTTTGTGATTATATAAAGAATGTACAAACAAAAAAAAATCAGTTTAATACCGAATTCTTTTTAAGTTCCGCATTGACGTCGAACTCTTAAATGATTCTTCGGTAGGTTGTCATTTACCATAAATTGTGGTACCCTAAATCTATCGCTAAATTCAATCCACATTTGTGGATAATGAAATCGAAAAAAGTTAAAACTGGTAGCCAAGTAGTAATTTTGATTTAGGGATTTTTTTTTCCTAAAATACAATATACCAGACATATTGTAGTACGATGTCATCCTTCTTCGTCTACTATTTCTAATCAACTAGGATCAATTTTTCCAATCTACGAAGGATGTTGCAATACATCTGGTGACCAGAATGTATTTTAGATTTTAATGAAACATTTCTTCACGGTTAGCAACAGAAGCTCTTGTTTCGACAGTTGGCCTACGTACACCTTCTAATACTATAATAGTTTCAGCCATCAAGACATACACAAGGAATTTTCGAATTGTTTTGTAGATGTAGACTAAGTAAAAACTTGTTGCAGTTTTCAATCAACATAAAGCGTAAAACTTTATATTTACTTTTTAAAACTAAGTACCACTTGTTTGACTAGCATAAGAATCATTCTTTACAACACAAACAATGCTATCAGTCATATGGTGCTAAAACTTAATGCCCTTATCTTTTGATATATAACCTATGGTATGTTGACTCTTCATACAGTAAATCAACAAGAATTTAGTTTTAAAAAGTAAATATAAAATGTCACCACTAATCGCCATTCTACTAATCACAACCTTGTTTTTTTTTATGTAATATTTTATTATGTAATAGATTGCACAAAAGCTTTCATTCATTCCGCTCGTTATAAACGGTATCAATCAGACGGGCAAGCGATATACACACAAACTCAAAGTATTGTAAAACTAATGAGTAAGAGGTATTCTATCGATGATAATGTTATATGATGACACTAGGTGCAGCAAAAAATACCCAAACTTTACTATTTCGATATAAAATAGATTACAATGACATCATATCTACGTTCTTATTAGTCAGTTAAAATTAAAAGTATATTATATAATATTTGACGACTGACTAAAATGCGTACACCTTATGTGATGAATGTTAGGATAATATGGAATTATTATTAGGCTTATGACAGGTTCCCGTTCTATCAATTACTTGTTTTGTTAGATCTGGGTTCAGCAATTAGTTCTTTTGTCAAGAATAGTGTCTCATGAGTCAGAAATAATAAGATTAGATGTTTCATGACACTAGTTCTTATCAAAAGAACTGGATCATCGAACAGTGCTATTCCTTGATTAAGACCTGCATTACAGTTCTAAACATGATGCCTCTTGTGTTTGAAAAATCCCTAATTGGTCACCACTTTTGATATTATCGATTTCATTATCCACAAATGTGGATTTGATTTAGGGATAGATTTAGGGTACCACAATTTGTGGTAAATGATAGACATTCGACAAGTATCATCAGCAATAAATCGAAAAAAAAATTAAGCAAACTAATTCGTTCGATTTCTTTCAAAAGACGCAAGAAAATTATCGCCGAAACTAGCAAATCAAATAAAAGCAACTTATTCGATTGTCTACACTATGATGCTCGACAACTGTTGGGATAACTTAATCTAGAATCAGTTATGGGAATTCAATGATGAAACTACAATTGAATGCATCATAGTTAAGGCTTGCTAACTTTATCACAGAACTTGTATTCCAGGAAATGGAATAAATAACATGGAATTTCGAATAATTTCCGCATGACTCAATTCCGAGAATTCTAAAGATTACTGAAGTATTCGTTTAGTAGATGTTCCCCTGTGAATATACGGCAAAATTAAAGTTGATGTTCCCTACTATAATAAAGTGTTCCAGCTTTGGATATGATACATATCCAAAACTGAAACACTTTTTATAGTGGAGAACACCAGCTTTTATGTTATCTCATATTCACAGCTGAACACTTGCTAAACGAATATTGATTACTGAAACTTGATCAGTCTTATTTAAGGCTGTTGAGTCGAGTAATAATCAAGTTCTTGGAATTTGTGATTTCGACGACAGACCTACTTCTGTAACACCCAACATCTTGGAATAATGCGTCCTCTTGGCTGAGTTCAAAAGAAGGCAATGTTTTTATCTTTGTTCAGAGGATATCATCGATCGAATTGAGAGTAGCATAATGTATGGTTGAATTTTGCTTGCTTCTGTTATCAACTGAAAAATATGACTGGCAAGTTCAATTACATCTGAACCATTCATTTATTTATTTACTTTTTTTACCCTTTAATATAAATAAAAGCCCATGTCTATAAAGCTTAAATTCTAAAGATTAACTGTTCATACACGATATATTCTGTTCTTATTATAGTTTTTCCTTTTAAAGACTTAAAAAAAAAAGGTATTAACGTTGCAAGCATACGAAGATGTTATCCTATTGTGCCCGGCAAGGAACAGGACAGAACCAAAACGAGTTTTCTTTTTTTGTCCTGTAATAAACTTTGACAATGACATATAATATCGTACAATAAATAATGAAGGACAGCATCAATGTCCATCATATGAGATATGTTAAACGAATGAGAGAAACAGAAATGATAACATTCTTTGAATCATTCATTCATTCGCTATCAATCGATATAGACTATAGAAATATAGACCATTGTTTTTCATTGACGACATCGGTCACATAAAACAAATGAGTACATATGTATAAATATTCGCATTGACAAGTTAAGAAAATCAGATAAGTGAAGATAAATATGGAAAATTCATACTTTCAATTAAATGATTTACCTGATGAAATTCTGATGATTATTTTAAAAAACATGACCAATGTTACAGTACTCTTCTCTTTAATGGGTGTTAATAAACGATTAAATAAAATTGTACATGATGAAACTTTTACAAGTTATTTAACATTCTTGGTATGTTCGTCAGACAGTTCTGTTCATCCATATTGTGATTCAATAATTGATCGATTTTGTTTACAAATTTTACCTTCGATTCATCATAAAATTCAATGGCTTAATCTTGAAGCATCATCTATGAAGCGTATTCTTTTCGCTACTGATTATCCAAATTTAAGCGGGCTCGGTCTTTACAATGTAGACGATAAAACAGTGAAATATGTCTTTAATGGTAAGAAATTTCATGTGAATTGTTTTGATTCTGAATTATTTCGAAGGCTCTGAAAATAATATGATTGGATAGTTCACTAAATTATTAAGTAGACTTTTTAAATAAAAGTATCCGAAAAGAGAAAAAAACCATATAAATCTGAGTGTTTGCTCAAATGTTAGTATAGAGAAAGGAAGAAAAAGTTATTGCCATATTAAGAACGTTGATTTGCAGGCTAAAATAATCGACGCTCATGAAATAAGCAAGTATCTTTCAAGACTTTCTTTTAAAAACTTCGTTGTTACAAGATTCAAGTGGTCTTTCTATTTTGTTTTTCGATATTTGAAGAAAAGGAATTGAAAAAATATCTATGATAGATAAATATCGGATCGTTGATAGTACTAAATAATGATTTACGTAATATAGAAGACCAACAGACATGTACATTTAATAATTGTTAAAAATGAAAAAGATTAAGACTAAAGTTGATTTGTCTTTTATATGTGTTTAGTTGAAACTCTTTCATGTGGTATTTTCAAAAAACAGATTTCAAGACTTGTTATTAACGTTAATAAAGATAAAGAGAAAATATCGAAAAATATTATGGAAAATATACTAAATGGCATTTTCACTGTGTTTACCAATCTACGTGATTTAGAATTCGATGAGTTGTCACGTAAAAAACTGGTCCTATTAACATTGGATTTTTCTCCTGTGTTTTTTTCTTCAACTCTTTTGAAATGAACATCAAAGTATGTTATTTTCACGAGTGTCTTTATCTTCTTGATGGTCGTTTCAATCAATTACACACATTCTATGTTAGTATCCTAGCTATTTTACCCGTATGGTCAGAAATTAATCAGCAGGTTTGAAAAATAATCGATGTCTTTTTTCTTATTTTATCACATTATTTTGTTCTAGGTAGAATTACAAAATCTAAAGTGTTTTTCTTTATACTGTGAATCGGAAACCTGTTGTTACGATCAATTAATCGTACCACTTCTACATCGAATGTTGAATTTGGAAGAACTCGATTTATATCTTTATATAAAGCATCGTGTTCAAAGATTCATTGATGGAAATAATATGAAGAAGAATATTATCAAGCATATGCCACGATTAAACAAATTCGTATTTAACATACGTTCAATTCTTTCTCTTCAGAATCAAATTTATTTGCCATCAAATGAAGATATTCAACAAACATTCAGGGATTTTCAAGAGAATCAAATTATTTCTTCTGTTGATTATTTTTCAGAGGAAAGAGAAGGTCAGTGTCATGTATATTCATATCCATATACAATGCAACATTACCATGGTATTACAAATAATTTTTCTGGTGGATTATTCGAATATGTTTATGAAGTATCATTATTTGATGAACTTCCTTTGGAACATGAATTTTTTCTTCGAATTTCTCAGTCATTTCCGTTTATGACAAGATTATCTTTAACGAATAACAAGCCACAAAATGATAAATT
>CAJNSZ010003719.1:0-10485 GCA_905329745.1 Rotaria sp. Silwood2
ATTTTTAGTCCCGGTCCCGGTCCCGGTCCCGCAAAAAAGTCAAATTTTGGTCCCGGTCCCGGTCCCGGTCCCGCCGGGACCGGGACCGGGACCGGGACCGGGACCACTTTGCAGTTCCCTATCAGCAAAGTCAAAGACATGTACATGCGGTAAATAAGATAAAATTGGCTTTAGCCATGTGCCAGAATATGACAAAGACTGATTTGCCGAAATGTGTAACACTTTAATCTGGCGAAAATAGTTTTTGATAAATTGTTCGATGCCAACATTTGTTAGACTGTCTCCTGTGACACAAACATGTGTTAAATTATTTAATACCGTTAAAAATATTAGTGCTGCTTGTGGATAAGGTCTATGTTGGTATTCGATGGATAAACGACGAATATGAGGAACATATGATAAAATAGCCTCAACTTCATTCAGATTATAGTTATCATTAATAATAAGATGTTCAATAGAACTTGATGGACTCTTAGACATAGGCAAATATTCTAATGGAACATTCTCTTCGAAAGATATTTTGCAATGTTTTAATATTGATAAATGAAATATCAGATTGTAAATAGTAATTTTATTTGAATCACGACCAACATGAATAGATAATGAAGAAAGATTGTTCAAAGAAGTTAAACCGATAAGAAGATTTTCTAGACTTTGTGAATCAATTTCATTTAAAACAAGTGTTTGAAGTTGAGAACATTTTGTAATATCTGCTGTTGATGAAGAAAAGAAATCGATAGTGAAAGGATCTGATAAATGAAGTGATTGAATTCGATGTTTATTACGTTGAATGAAATCAATATAATAACGGTGAAATTTCGATTTAGATATAAGTGAAATATTGATGTGAATAGGAAAGGTTGAATCGATAAGAATATTTTGAAATCGTGTATTAAGATTGAAAAAACCTTCGTAAACATGACAAGTATCGAGATAATCAAAAATTTCATAGATGAGTTCATTTGCAAGATCTTCTAATTGCATGACCGAGTTCCTTAAGTTTAATGGAACATACTAATGGCAATAAATCTGAATACATCTTACTAACTTGTCCGTATTGATTGGTGTTACTAAACAAGACGAAGTACGTTGTAATTTTTTCGTCGAACAACCATCTGTTGAAGAGTTTCGTTGTCTTTTTCTTTCGTTCATACTTAAATTAATATAATACTTAGATCGGAAAAAAAGACACTTTTATACTTTAAAAGAGACGAGAGGTTCAGATGCTTGTGAAATTACATTTTATCATTTCTGTTATTTGTAAAAACGAAGAGAACAAAATACAGAAGATAACATATCTTAAGACTTACACAGATTTTATGTTGATTAAATGGGCTATTTAGAATATTTAAACATGATCATTGGAAAAGAACAAAGTAATTAACCGATAATAATAATTTAACTTTGTATTCTATCATTTAAATGTTTCTTTGCAAAAGTAAACAAGATATTCATGAATTCTTTCAGTCGAAACTGATTAATACAAATGTATACATATGATCGAATTCAAAAAAGGAAGAGAAACCGGAAAGCTAAATATCTTCATTTAACATTTTTAATTCCAAGGAAACTTCGTAAAGATTATAATTTTGGTCATGAATTATAAATCCAAATGAACATTGATTAAACTGCAATAGAATGCAAGAGTATTCAAACCGATATGACTATATAATAAGCTATATAAAACGTGAAAAAGATTGACCCGTCGCTTTTCAATATTCAGATGTAGCAAAGTTTTCCATCACTTCTAAGAATTTGGCACTACCGTACTGAACTAGAACTGTCGATATGATTCCATAAGATACATTTAAGCTTTGAATGTTACAATTGTAGACACTCAAATCCTGTGAAAATTCATAAAACTTTGCAATTTTTCTCAAAAGAAAGCTGCTGCGGTGGACATTTCTAATTTGTAGCATTATTCATGTGCCTATTTATTTTTTGATTTCTATCAGTGTACATTCGAGTTTTTCCTTTAGCTCAAAACCGTATCTTGTTCCTGAACGCTTAAACCATATCATTACATTGATGGGCAGGATCGTACTTTTACATATCTAGTAGAAATGCGTTTGCAACTCTTCCGTAGGTCGACAATATCTGAACCTAATATATATTATGCCAGACATGCTTTTTTTCGTCCGAAACTTAGTATAATGAACACAAATACCTTCACTGTGTTCATGTAGCATAAATTGAAAGAAAATAACATATTATCTTTGGCTAATATAATATCATCTTTAAATGCATTTTAAAAAAATCAATTTCAAGTGTAAAATTTGCTCGATCACTATGATTTGGAAAAGTTGCTTGCATCATATTGATAGCACTTATGCCATCTATACAAAAACACATGTAGTTTACTTTATTTGAAATTAATCAACATGGAAAAATCCCATAAGCATATGTGAAAGTTAGAATCGAATATGTTGGCATATCAATAAAGCATGATGATGTCAAATTATAAGTACTTTTATTAGTTCGTGAAAATAAACATTGAACAATGGTATTAAGAGATTTTATAGATGCCGAAATGCTGAGATGTTGTAATAGAGGATAAAAATTAATCAATAACCTAATTAGCTTTTAATGCATAATCACCTATAAGATTGATATTTACTATTTGATTTTGATTTGATAGCAAACGAAAAGTTTCACTTGTTTGTTTCGGTGAAATGTTTCATGTCATCAATCTCAAAGATATCAATGTCAACATAGAAGTATTAGTGGCGAAACACAACATTTCAACTGAGTGGTCGAATTTCATATAATTAGTACTGGTGGTTATTTCAGTAAACTGTGATGTCAGAATCATGCCATGAAAATCATCAACTACGAATCGGTTACTAAGATTAAAACTACATTCGTGAAAAGTCAGCTTAGTAGCATTTGGACAATATTTTGAGCAGCTGTGTATGACCATTTCATCATTAATGATGACATAATGAACTGAATCAAGATTAACTTTTTCATGAGACGTGTTCTTGTCTAAATTTGGATTGCTAGATAATTTAAAATTTTTTCTGCTTCAAAAGAAAACAAAATCAAATGAATAACTAATACTCAACTAAGATCAGTCATTTTTACCTATATGGTTGAATTGAACAATATGTTCAATGGAAATTTTTGTATTGGTAGAAATAGGCAATAGCTTTAGTGGATTACTTTCTTGAAATCATATTTCACAATAATTTAGCACGAGTAACTGAAATATCAGGTTATAAATATTCATTTTATTTGAATCATAACTAATACGAATAGTCAACAGGATAATTTGGAAACATCTTCTTTTTATGAAGAAAAAAAATCGATAATAAATGGATTCGATAAATAAAGCGATTGAATTCGATATTTATTAAAAGCAGAATAAAATTGATATAGTAACACTGAAGCTTTGACTTGAATTGGAATATTTTAAATGCATACAAAGATTTCGAAACCATGTGATAAAATTAAAAAAGCTTTCGGAGATATGATAAGGATCAAGATAATCGAAAATTTTATAAATAGTTTCCTTTAAGCGATCTCCAAAATTAGATAAAATCTTAGAAAAATTTGTGCAACGTTGTAAAGATGAAGATTTTTGATACAATTTCAATCTGGTCTTAGACGACCATACAAGAGCAGATGCATAACCTTATATTATCTTAGCATTTGATTGATGAACCTGGATAAGTGTTGATCATTATCTTGTTATTCGACTGTTTCAGACAAAAGCAAAACTGTGAATTTCATTTTTAATTATGTTGATTTCTTTCATGATATTCACCCTCTTTCTTTTCTGCTGATGAGAAAAATGTTCCTACTCCTTCTTGCTTACATATCTCTTTTATTAAAACCACGTCATCATATACATCCAATCGATTACAAAGATTATTACTAAAAGTAAAATAAAACCTAAAACCAGCAAAAGTGAACAGAATAATTTTTCGTTAAATTAATCGAGACATAATAAAAATAAAAAATAAAAATTATATACTTCTTCTTTCCTCATATTCTCTCTTACTTAAAACTTATTCTCATTTATTGTTGATCATCTGCCTTTTTCACTTAATTACTTTGACAAAACAAAAAATCAACGCTTAAACTTACATATAGATACTACACTCATAATACTTTCTTTGCTATGCTGATCAGCCTACAATGCCACAGTGTTGTGACTGGTAAGGTTTTTCTTTATCGGTACCAGTCTAAATCTGTTGAATCAGATCGATCGGTAGACCTACATGAGTCACAGTAAGAGTCACATCAACATCCTAATTAGTCGTATTTATATCTGAAATATAAATTAATTCAATAAATTTTCTGCTTCATCATCATAGAGCTGTGTATGAAGTCTGATTCTCAACGCATTGAAGTGTGTGGCAAGAAAATTCATAACATTTTCCTAATGAGATTTCTACGAGGCAGAAAAGCAAAAGTTTCGTATTGCAGGATACCTAGAGAGATTAAGACAAAGGTATCTTCCGTAATTTCTTACTTATATAGATTCTATTATTAGCCTGCGCCAATTACACATTAATTCGAGTGCAATTTATGTAATTTTATCCGACAAGAAAGCTTAAATACTTTATTGTACTTCACTCTTGTTCAAATTTTGAAATACGATGAAGTGTCTGGCCCTTACTAACATTTATAGTAGAATTCAAACAACTAAGAAAATGTAGAGAATGGTTCAGACATTTCATTAAAGTATACGAAAGTAAAAGAAAAGTTCCGAGTTTCCGCTTCTTTTCTCTTGCGTTCCCTAAATTGTTAAAAGAGCTTCATTGTGTTTAATGTGTTAATCTCATAGGAATTATGTTGCAAACATTTTTGTCAATATCTATTTCTATAAGTTTTCTTTGTTTTGGCAGCTATCGATAGATATAAAATTCATAAAACTACAACTTATATATTAGTTTCGCACCCTAATGAAATGTTCATCAGACAGAAATTTGGAACTAACGAGGGAACATATCTGAGTGTCCTCCATACGAATGAGTTCAAAATCATTCTATGTGTTAGAGACCTCGATGAATATCGTGAATATCAATATATTAGCTGCCCTCATTGAAGTCTCGAAAAATTAGAATATCAAACTTTTTCCTTTTTTTTGTTAAATTTACCAGAACAAGCGAAAGAGGACATGATGCATTTAGTAGTAAGAAAGAGCATTAAAGTGAAAAACTTTGATACTCGAAATATTCATTGAGATTCCTAACACATAGAATGCTTATGAATTCATTCTCAGGGAGGAAACTCAAACATGTTCCCTCATAAGTGTAGAGGTACTGTGTGTGTTCTAATAGATTAAATTTGCTGAGTCCTTGTCCTCTGCGAAAGATATGCTATAAATAATACAAAATGAAAATAAAAATGTAATAAATAAGAATGAGGACTGGGATACAAATTATTTAATATATCGATGTTTAACTCTCACAAGTTAGTGGATATTTTGGAACACTTGCTTATCATCAATCGGTTTTTCATTCGGTGGCTTTTTATACACTAATACAATAGGGAGATTCGGTGGGTAGACTAATTTTCGTCCGATGCTGTGTCATCCATCTTGATACATAACCCGAAGAGGGATTTTAGATTCACAGTGAAAGAGTATTTATAAATTCTTTCCTATTCTGTTCGTATATAGTGCCGATTAACTTATTATCAGAATTAGTTAAATATGATTCTAGTATGTGAAATAGCTCGTTTTCCATCAAAACCATATATAACAACGAAATTATAAAATTGAATGCGACTATTAAAGAAGAGACGAATCGATGATTAATGTTCAATATATTGTAATCTGGATCTCATAGTCCATGAGTACGTCGTTTCCTTCTTGCTCACATTCACACCCTAACGATTAATATCTTTCTGTCATATTTGTCTCTCTTATTGAATGAGCTATATCGATTTTACTACTATAATTAAATAAACATTTTAAGTTTCTTATCATGTTTCTGATATAGAAGATTCAGTTTCAAATACGATATATATCTTTATTAGTTCTAAACAAATACAATAAAAATCTAATATACTATTTCGACTTTGTTTACTCTAACAACAATCAATTTTTTAAAGTTGATGCTCATGACAATGATATAAAATAAGTTTAGATTGTTCATGTTTCGTTTGAAATCCACCAAAAAAACGCATGACATCAACAAATAACAGTTTGTCTTCTACAGATACTTTATCAATCAACTGGCATGTTTGATAAGGTCCACAATCCATATCATCTAAGTCTTCCATATTGCTTTGTTTATGATATGCACATGGTAGAAGATAAAGAAAAAATAATGGTGGCTCTTCACAGTAATCCCAATAATTATCGTCAGAATTTGGTAATTTATATATAAGTTCAAATTCTTTTGAATTATTTGTTTTTCTTTTGTTTTCATTATTCATTCGTTTAAAAAAATATTTATTTAATTTATCAATTGCACGTTCCAATTTAGGACATTGACATTTAGTTCGTCGTTTTTTATCGGTATTCATTGAACATTCTTCACATAAATCTAAATTATTTGCATAATTTGATGTAAACTCATCTCGTTGTAAATTAAATATATCCTTTGTTACATATTTGAATAAATGTGCTGGTAAAGAAGCAGTAATAAACCATTTGATTTGTTCATTTTTAATTAGAGCAATATGACGAGCACATTGTTCTTTTAGAGTTAATAAACCATTAGACTGTATTCCATGACGTTGAAATCGTTTGATAGCACCACATAATGAACTACGATCACCTTCGATGCCAACAGCTAATATTTCAGTTTTTGTATATCTTTGATACCATCGAGGCATGATGAATTAAAGAATAGATCTAGAAAAAAACAAACAACATTTATGCATTATAAGAATAGGACTTGAGAGAGACACAAATATGTTCACCTAAAGATTATTAAAATTTAATGATCAGTTTATACAGAGAGGGACGACCGTTAGAATTTTTATTGAAAAGAAACGAGAATGTTATTGATTGATTTATGTAACGATTTATTATCGAATCGAATCCATATGATTCATTGTTATTCTGTTTAATTTTATTTATTTATTTCTTGGTTAAGATAAGCTACAAATGGAATGATATTCCATCTTTTATCCTTTTTAGTCCAGTGATTCTTTCACATAAATCCGTTATGATTAATTTACATGAAAAAATTAAAAGAAACATTTTATTCATTCATCTATTAAATTTTAGATTGATACAATATTACTTAAAAAAATTTATTTTAAAAAAATACTAACTTAATTTCAACATTTTTTAATTTATTATTTTCGTTCTAGATTAAAAATAAGAGAACATACACTATATCTTCAATTTTACTTTTAAATTTCTTGAAAAAGTATTGATCCCATTTTAGTTATACTGAAGTATATTTGACAGAGAAGAACGAATATTGGCTAAGTTCTTTCAATTCGAGTCTTCGATCGAAAAAACAAGAAAGATACAAGATTTGGCAAGAAAAATTCCGACTCCAGCGAAATCTGAGCCTAGATTTTGATCCCAAGACACTTAAACCTACTGCTATTCATTAAAGAAAGCTTTCAAAAAATAGTGCTCTAAAACAATCCTGACCCACATCCGAACGCATCTCCTAACAAGATCCAAACTCTAACATAACAAAGAAAAAGAGACATATCCAGCAAGAAATCTTGATTCATCGAAATCCATCCTACTCGAACAACAGTATTCTTTGCTCATTTCTTCACTAACACCTGGGAAACATCTCCTAGAAGGATGTAGATTGGCCAGAGTACATGCAGAAAAGAATTCTCTATCATTTGATACTAGAACTGCTAATGAAACGTTCTATTGGAAAGATAATGAGAAAGTCATCAAAAACATCATCAATGCTAGGTTTTGAAATAACCTTCAAAGTTATCCTCTGGAGGAAAATATCGTTAAATGTGATTTGAATTTGTTTAAAAGATTAATTTCAATACAAAGTACTCTATTTGTTGAGAGCAAGAAAAATAAGGGTGTGGGCGCGAGCGTGGACGTAGGTTTGGGCTATTGTTTGTAGGAAGATCCACATCCATTTTTATCCAATTCAATGTAATATTCTTCAGTTTCCCGACAAGCACTATTATTTGTGTTCCACGTGATGAATTAATTAAAATGCTGTTTTACTTTGGGGCGTTGGAAGCAACTTTTTTGGTTATGATGGGGTTGAGTTATTAAGAGTGATAAAATCTTTAAAATGATTCAGATAATAAATGCAGAGTGTTACAAAATTCTCAACAGAAAAAAAAGCAGTCAATACTCCTTGAATATTCCGAACAATTTACACAATGTTATTTTAATTGTATCTGATGCTGAGTCGACTTTTTGGTTTCATATAAGTTAATCCATAATAGATTTTCGAAACAAACACCTTGACAAAAATTGCATTGAATTCAGTTTGAAATGATTTTGATCCAGGTATCAATTCTCACTACCTTATTAATAGTATCCGTAATGGTCATTTCGAACGTATTACTATTCTCGTTTGATTTATAGACTATTTGATTAAAATGAAAGAAACTAGATTTAAGAAAAAAAAATTCTACTTATTGTCTCTGTCTGTCAATATTTAAAATAACATTTAATAAGTGTCAACACAGTGTAATAAGTTTTGCTGTCAGAGATATTGAGTATTCATATGTCGCGGAATAAATCAAAATTCAGGAAACTCAAAACTACTCTAACATTTCTCTGTAATGCACATCATTCTAGTCAAAATAAACAAAAGATCTATCTTTTTCTATTAATTCTCAATGTTATTTGCGTTTGATATAAAGGGTGTGAGTGTGGATGATCCTCAAATCATGAAAAAGCTAACATGCACACCGACACTCTACACCCACATCCGCAACTCTTTGCATGAAAAATTCTATCTTGAATACTTTTTCAAATGCATCGCCATTTTCAACAAGATGTGAATAAAATAAACACTATTATAGGCAAACTGAGTAATTCATGCTCTACCGAAATATATCAAAATAATAAATACCTGAGATTTTGTATGCATCGAACAAAATGAGCCAAACTAGCAAAAATAAAGGGTGTAATGAATCTCAATATGCAACATATATTTCGTCAGAACATCAGAAATAATCGATACTACAATATAATCCAAAAAATATATTCATAAGGCGTACTTTGTTTGATTGTTCTGCAGAGAATAGAAATGAATGATGAAAATCTGTTATCCTTTGGTCTCACATGTTTGCGACTTGTATGATTACAGCATTAGCAAAAAGTATTATTTTCACTTTATCATTATTGCCATACAATTAATTATCGAAATTTTTTTTTATTTCTAAGGAAACTAAAGTAAAATACAGTTTGTTGAATTATAAATAATGAAATAAAAACGAATAGAAGGAATCGATACAACATAAATGTTAGATGTGAATATTTAGTCGAAAGTACAATCAACTGCTTCAGTGGCTACATTTTTCTAATTATAGATCTATACTCATCATTATAATGAACTACAAAACTTGTTACAAAAGAATAAGATATGAATTAGATATTTTTTTGAAAGAAAATGTTCAATAAAGTTGTCAATCATCTGCTCAGTCCTCAGTCGCTACTGAGCTACCACAACAAGGTTTTGGTTGCTTTGGTGGTTTAGGAACATCTTTAGGCATTGGTGCCGATTGGATAGTTGTGTTTGGTGTAGTCGTCGGTTCCGTAGATCTGAAACAAAAGCGTGATAGAAATTTTATACGGACATCTAACCTACCCATCTTTTTCGTTTGCGTCGTTAATTGTGTTTTGATTTGTCCCCTCCATATTCAGATAGATGAAAAAATGAATGATGAAAGAGAAAGGTAAGAAGAAATGAATGCATAAAAAATTATACTTTCTATCGTTTCTTTTTCTTCTACGTATAAATGATGATATTTTCATAGTCAAGGTGAATTCGATCATTTTATCGATACACCCTACGTTTGACACCTCATATGCAGGCTGTATGTATACATAATATTTGCAAAAGCAAGTGTATCTTATTCTCACGGTTGGCAGTATCTGAATCAATTTATTGAAGTTTTTCCTCATCATAAATTGCTGATTCATGTACATAATATATTATGGAAAATAATTTGGAGAGATAAGTTAAATATTATGCTCAAGAAAGTTTCGTCAGATAAACAATGTCTTATCAGGTTCTTATGTGGATTATGGATAACTATATGATAAAAATTGTGCTAACATAATGATTGATACCTACATGACTTTTTCCTCTTAAAATAAATCAAGCGGTAAAAAATATACAAACACAACAATCCATTGAAGACTCTGGATTAATAATTTTGTGAATTTACTAATCGATATCTACTACGCCAGATAAATGTACATATATTCGAATAATGCATTAGTTTATATCGACTTAAAATAGATAGCTTATTTATATAGATGATGAGCATTTGCAAAATATTTTTAAGTAGAGTTTTCCATCTAACAACCATTAAAAGACGAAACTGATATCTATTCTCTCATATGAA